>PVKC010007079.1:0-11349 GCA_004027635.1 Crocidura indochinensis
GTGCCCCCCCTCAAAAAAAAAAAAAACAAAAAAAGAAACACCTTGGAGGTTGAAAACTAACATGCCTGGAGCCTTGAGTCAGTCTCATGACAGTATGCATCAAGGGTGGAGGTACCCAGTATCTCTTAGACCAAGAGAATTTCCTTTTTCAATTTCCTCAATGGTTACTGAATCTGTGTAAAAATAAAATAAATAAAACTTGCTACATCTGCCCCCTTTCTTCTATTAATTTTATTTATAGATTCTAAAAGAGGCTCCTGCCTTTTCTACAGAACCCCAGAACACGAATCATCTTGTTCTTCCTCATATTTCTATGTCTTCCTACAAATTGAGAAAAGAAAAAAATAGTAGATGGGACCCAGGGGCCAAACGGTCTCGGGAGCATTAAGTGGAAATCTAAAATGGCCAGACCTAAATATCTAAACCAAAGTCAACGACAATAAAATCAAGAGACCCAAACTATAACAAGCTATACACAAAAATGGGCCTGTTAAAACTAGCAATCCAGGGGGTTAAGGGTGGAGGTATGGGATGCATCCTGGGAACTTTGGTGAAGGGAGGTCAGCATTGGTGTGGGAATGGCCCTGATTCTGTCACTGTGTGCCTGAAATACAACTGTGAAAGAACTGTAGTTCACATTAGTCTCAAAAAAAATTTTAATGTTCATTAGTTTATACAGTATACTATATTTACAATATATAGCAGAATTATACATTATGATTATTTATATATTATACTCAAAATGACTTATTATTGGTCTACTGTTCTGACTTTAATAATTGATCCATGAAATTGCATAATGCTCTTTTATGCCAGTTTTTCATTGTAAACATCAGTCTATAAATGTTTATTAAAAACATGCTGTACAGCAGGCCTAGGGACTGTAAGGACCACTTCCTACCAGTAACACACAGTCTTAGTGAAGACAACAGATTAATTATTGGGACTGAGGAATCAAGGTCTAGGCCCAAAATTTCAGTCTTCTATCCTGGGCTCTTCAAAACAGAGACCATTTTCTTAAGATTACAAGGCATGATACTTAAACGTCCTCTCTGGAAAAGAATATGACAGGGGAGGCCTTTAACTCCTGATGTCACTTAATTCTAAACTGCAATTGATTTGACTGGAAGCGGGGAGGGGAAGGTGAGGCCTAAAAGCCTTTCGGAACTCAGTCAGAACGCGCATCCTTCCATGTTTCTAGCCTTCACTCCAAATGCAGAAAGCTGGGAGATGGGTAGGTACTTCAGTGACACTATTTTCACAAAATGCAATAAAACATCTCCCCACGCAGACCCAGTTCTACTAGATTAGAGTCTGTTAAATGGACTTTGATTTCTAATCAAAATTCAGAATTCATATGAAGCCCAGAGTTAGATTTAAGATTTATGGTGCTTTCTTTCATTTTCACAATTCTGTCCCTTGGTCTTAATCCAGAGCACTTCTGAGGGAATCACAGAAGAGTTACGGATGAGCCTGCGGGTGGGTACCGATACCCAGAGGAGAGAGAAGCCCAGGCAGGGGAGTATGGTTCCGCCTCGCTTCGAAGGGTGATTCTGGCCCTCGTGACTGTCCCCTCTACCACGAAGCCTGCACTACCCCATGGCCCCCTAGCCTTTCTTCATCTCTAGGACGCCACCCCTGGAAGCCTCCCGGGATGACTTCCCGCGCGCGCTCCGCACTTGGAGCGCGACGAGACTTCGTTTCCAATGAATGAAACGCAGAAGCCGGGGTTGCCGCTCGCTGCTCGGAGCGGTCTGGGGGCCAGGAGCAGCTGCTTCTGGACCAGCAGCGGCCACCCCGAGAGCTGTCATCGCGACGTGCGGACCCCGAGCTCAACTTCCAGGCAACTCAGCCACTAAGAACTAACGCGCGGTGACTCCGGCATGCCTACCCCTTGCGCCCTAAGCGCAGCTGGCCTCAAACCTCGGGGATAGCCTGCCCTGGGGGTCTCCGAACTCCTCAACGGCAGGGGAATTTGGGTGCTAGTTGCGCCCAAAGGGCTCTTTCAGAAAGCCCAACATGAAAAGCCCTGCTAGGGGTGGTCCCTGGAATTTTTCTTTTTTAACCGCTTCTATCGCCCGGCAAGTGCCTAAATTCTTCAGCCTCAATCCTCTGGCCAGAGGATGCTCACCCTGGGGTGTGACTAGGGGAAAGGTGAGGGAGGACTGGGGCGGAAGAAGAGGCGTGGGTAGCACTGACTTGAAGGAAGGCAGCTGCTCCAGACTCCTGGCTCTTCGGAGGAGCCCCCAGCTGTTTTGCCCTGCTGTCTCTAGCAGTCCCCACTCGTCAAGACACCCCCCACCCCAATCTTTTGTCTACCCGTCTCTCACCCGAACTCCGACTTCAGCATCCTTAGACCCCGGAACACGGGAGTCAGAGCCACAGTCCACTTACAGGCACAGACTGCAACGCGCAGATGAAGGCAGTAGCTCGCGCCATCCCGGGAGGCCTCTAAGTAGGGGGCCAGAGCCTGCAAGGTCTCATCCCCGCTTCCCGCTCCCGGGGCGACCATTTGCGAGCTGCTCGCAAGGGGAAGGGGTACTGGTAGCGAGCACTGGAGAGGGAGCCCGCGCGCGCTCTTCTCCGCCGAGACCTCCGGACGCAACCGGACCGGGGACCGCGCGGGGCCTCGGGCGAGAGCAGAGCGCGCCGCTGGGGCACCGCCTGGCATCTCAGAAAAGGCTGCTTGGCGGGCACAGCGGAGGGGGTGGAGGAGTGCAGGGCGGAGGATGAGTGCTGGAGCCGAGAGGGATGACGTCCTCGGAGCCTCGGGCTCGCGGGGACCGAAGATGCGTGCGCTGGCCCGGCCCCGCGCGCTCGCACGGGGGATTCGCACTCGCGCTGCGGCTTCCGAGCGGCGCGCATGGGGCGGTCCCCCTCCAGCATCCAGGAGGTCCCGACCTGTCACCTCAAGACACCTCATCCCGGGGTGCCCGTCCGGGGGACCCTGCCCATTCCGGGCCAGCCTCGCCCCCTTCCTCGCTCCCTCCCTGCTTCCTCGACCTCGAGCCAAGGGCAGGCGCCCGCACCCCAGTTTTCTGCCCACTCGGCGCGCTGGCTTTCCTGCCTGCGCGCGGCCGCGGAGAGGGACGGGACGGTGGCCGGGAAAGGTGCTCACCTGGGTGGCTCGGAGCCTTCTTTTCAGTCCCTCCCGGAGCCTGTTCGCAGCCCTTTCGGCTCAGCCCTCCTTGGGAAAAGTAGCGCAAGGACAGAGGCAAGGGAGGGCGGCTCACGGGTCCCCGCACAGCGGCTTTCCTCTACGGGCTCTCCCGGGTCCAAAGGCGGGATCGGCGGCGGAAAAGAGCACCCCGAGGCTGCAGCGGCCGCCAGACCCGGGTTCCTTCCGCAGCAGGAGCGGCGGCACCTCCAAGTTGCCACCTGCAGCGCGCGCCGGGCACCAGTGACCGCCCGAGCCTCTCGGCCCGCGCCGACCCGCCCTTCCCCGCAGCTCGTTGGCTGCGCTCGGCGCGCGGGCGGTCCCGGCGCTCGGACCCGCCCTCGACCCCGCCTCGGATGCTGCCTGTCACTCGCTGCCCGGCTCTCTGGCCAGGGCTCCCCCGCTCTCTGGCCAGAAGGGACCCGGGACTATCCCGGGTTTTGCCAGCGGGGGAAGGAGCTGGAACATGCACGCACCGCCACGCGCCGTCCGCTGGGCTGGGGATTCGAAGGAAGCGCCTGGCAACGAGGAATGACCTTCGCCTGTTCCAGAGAGCAGTGGCGTAACAGAGCAGCGAAGCGAACCCCGAAAAATGGGCTGGGAACTGTTTTGTCCTAATCGTCAAACAAGTCCATTGGACGCTCTAAATGTGCAGGCAAGTCCTGGGATTTCCATCATTTCTCAAGCACCCTGCAACACTGCCTTGGAATCTCATCGGGCCAGCACCGCCCACAAAACCCTTGGGGTTCACCCAGGTTCCAGACTTGAAAACCCACCCAGACCACCAGGTGCATGCTGGACTCTGCGGGAGCACTGAAGAAGATGCATGCTGCGTAGCTTGTAGGTCTTTCACATAAAAGGGACATTGACTCGTTTCCCTTTTATGCCAACCCCCAGGATAGAAACAGGAATTCTCTGCATAATATCTCATGGCCTTTAGGCACTGTCTCTACCTCTCTCTCTGAAAACTGATTTTGTCATCTTGTGGGATTGAAAAAGCAATTTAAAAGAGAGGGAGTGATAGTATGGAAAACCATCTTATCAATACCCCCCACCCAAATCCACCAAACAAAACCAATCAAACAAAACAACACACTGTACTCCTGGGTGTATTTATGTAAAAGAGATAGATTGCCAAGTACCTCTCAGTTCAGTAACATTTCACAATTAACTTCCAAAGAGCATACTTTATAGCCCATTAAGGAAGCATCCTTGCTTCCTGAATGCAGGTGTGGCACTGTTAAGCGTGACCAAAGCACACTTCGCTGTGCTTTTGCCTGAAGGAGGCGGGGGAGGAGAGGGTTTTGCTAAAAGAAATCAGAAGGTGACTCTTTACTAGGGACTGCTGGAGACAGCTGGCACCAAAGAGCCACTCCCTGTTAACTGTTGCTAAGTAACTTGGAATACTGTTTTATAGCACCAGTTCTTTGCATTTTAAGGCAAAGATTATTCTGAGAGAGCCTAACATATCATGTCCACTTAGGGAATTCATAGCACTTCTCCTCCCCCTCAAGCCCTACCGTTTTTGACTTACTTTTTTTTCTTTTACTTTTCTAGAACAAGAGCAAACTAGTTCTTATACATCTTCTTGAAAGCCAAGTACACGTGGACTATCAGTCTTCATAGGCAAAATATTCACAAAAGCATATCTCAATATGCTGATATAAGTGTTTGATGAACTCTACTTTGACCTGAACTAGGAGAAATTATGAGTGGAGTCAAGGTCCAGTTCAATGGATCTTGCTTCAATAACTAGGGAAGGATGTGGCACATATAGGGGTGGTAGGGGTGTCAATGGAGTGGGTAGCAGTGTGATCATTAATTAGATAAGCCACTTAGGTGCTGACAGGCAATGAAGACACAATTAGACAAGAAACATCTATTTTATAAGAATTAAAGAGCTCAAACATTAAAGTGAATGAGAAAGTATGAGAAAAGAAAGAATGAGAAAAGAAGAAAAAGAAAGAATTGAAAGAAAATTGTGTCTGTTGGCAGTGAAAGAAATCAATGGACACTATTTGTTCAAGCTGATTCATGCTCTGTGGCTCAAGATTTTGAAAGAAGCTACTAAAGGAAATTTCTGGAACTTAGAAGTCTTGGAAAGCTTTATGATGTCAGCAGACATGGTGCTGAATTCTGACTCCACCCATTCCATGTGTGATTTTTGTTTGATTCACATATGAGATACATTGTTGAGGCTTTATTTTCTTTATCCATGTTAAAAGAATACAGATGTTTACCTTATGGAATTTGGGGAAGGATTAACTAAAATAAAGTATTGGCAATGCTTGATATAGTGATCTCCATAGAATATGCATTCAATAAAGAATACTATTTTAGACAGTTTAAAGGTCTAAAAGTCAGAAAGATAGTACAGGGGTTAAGGAGCATACCTTGCAAACATGATCTTTGCACTACATGGTCCTCTAAGAAACCCTAAAGGCCCTGAGGATGGTCTGGTATAACCTTGGTGTCCCTAGCTCTATAAAGTGTTGGTGAGAGCACACCCTCACACTCTATCACTAAACTTCAGGCTAACTTGGCAGAGAATCACTTGATTGACCCTGAGAATGCTTAGGCCCTCTGCAAATTCTTTTAGCTAAAATAAAAAAGAAAGAGAAGGAAGAAAGAAAGATAGAAATAAAGGAAGAAGAAACAAAGAAAGAGAAAGAATTAATGAAGAAAGAAAAAAGAAAGGAAGAAATAAAGAAAAAAGAAAAGGAAGGAAGAAGAAAGGAAAGAAGGAAGTAAGCAATGAAGGAAGAAAGGAAAGAAGAGGGGCTGGGCAGTGGCGCTGGAGGTAAGGTGCCTGCCTTGCCTGCACTAGCCTAGGACTGACTGCAGTTTGATCCCCGGTTCCCATATGGTCTCCCAAACCAGGAGCGACTTCTGAGCGCATAACCAGGAGTAACCCCTGAGCGTCACTGGGTGTGGCCCAAAAACCAAAAAAAAAAAAAAAAAAAAAAAGAAAAGAAAAGAAAGGAAAGGAAAGAAGAAAGGAAGTAAACAAAAAAGGAAGGAAGCAAACAAGCAAAAAAAAAAGGCTCAAGTCCCTCAATGACTTGGATATCGCTTTCTGATAGTGTTTCTTTCAAGAATAGTTTATATACTGCCTATGCTATGAGAATGTCACTAACCTGGAGTCCATTCCAGCTTTCTTACTTGAAGAGAAAATTTGTAACAGTTTTTATTTTGTTTTGTTTTGTTTTGTTTTATTTTATTTTACTGACTGAATAACCAGTAATCTATGGTTGTTATACAAACATTGAAACCATATTTCACAGGAAAGCCCTCCAAATTGTGTAAGATACTTCTTCTGTGTGACTTCTTTTTTCCAAGCTTAACATACATACCCTATTCCTCCAGTTCTTCACCTAGGGCTTTATTTTGTAATGGTGTGACCCAACTCTATGCTCCCAGCAAAATACCTTCTTTTGGTATCTTTAATGGATAATCATAGATCAAATCTCCGAATTGTTTGGGGTGTGATGGTGGTAGTGGGATTCCCAGGGAATTCCAGAGAGTGGAGGCCCAGCCATTTTGGCTGGGTGGGGTAGTTCAATGTGTCGATTACAGGAACTCTGATACTGATGTTTATTAGAGCTATACCTGGTCCTGTTGGGGTTGGAGACTTCAGGCAGTACCTTAGATTGATTTAGATTCTTGCATACTAGGCAAGAAACTTCAACCCTTGAGCTACCGTCCATGTATTTAGCTCTTGATTTATACTGAATTATCTGTTCGAATCATGAATATTTATGCAGTTCTGTTTGTTCAGAACTTGGGGGAGGGGTTCTCGAATTGTCATTCTATGTAGCTTCGCTGTAGCAAGAGAAGGTGAGACTATGATTAAGTTACATTTTAATCATTTATTTTAAAATATTTCAAACTCCAAAATTGTGAGGGAAAGTACAAGAATTCCTTTGTCTTATCTGCTAGCTTTGTTGATGCTACTATGCACCAACATTAAAAGATAGATCTTTCCCTAGATCTAGTTATCCAGGATCAAGATTCTCTTCTTCAGTGACTAGAGTTCATATAGACATGATGACGCATCATTGTTTTCCCACAACCAAGAGTCTTGCCTCCATAGCTCAATTCAAGCAACTCATAAAAACTATTTGGCATTTTTCTAGTTTCCTCCCACCCATCCCAACAGCTTTTTCCTTTGGGTCCAAGACCCAATCCAAACTTACACATTACATTAATTTAATTGTCATATCCATTCTTTTTCCTGTATTCATTGTCTTGACCACCATAAAAACCTGTAAATTGCATAAAACTCGACTATATCTGCTGTTTCTCTCTGTCTATTCTAGGTTATGCATTCCTTGTTTACCTTTTTTGTTTGTTTGTTTGTCTTTTTTTTGGGCCACACCCAGTGAAGCTCAGGGGTTACTCCTGGCTATGCGCTCAGAAGTCGCTCCTGGCAGGCACGGGGGACCATATGGGAACCGGGGGATCGAACCGTGGTCCATCCTAGGCTAGGCAGCAGGCACCTTACCTCCTGCGCCACCTCCCGGCTCCCCCTTGTTTACCTTTTACAGATTTTTAAAATGTTATTTATTTAACTATTCATTTTATTAAACTGAAAAGCTTCTGCACCTCAAAGGGAATGGCGACAAGACCACATAGGCTACCCACAGAATGAAAGAAACTATTCATTCAATGCCCATCAGATAAGATATGCAAGGTACTGACAGAACTTAAAAAATATATAACTCCATCCAAAAATAGGGAAAAGAAATGAAAAGACACTTCTTTAAAGAAGAAATACAGATAGGCAAAAGGCACATAACAAAATGCTCTACATCACTAATGATCAGGGAGATACAACTCAAAACAGCAATGAGGTACCATCTCACACCACAGAAACTGGCATACAACACCAAAAACAAGAACAATTAGTGCAGGTAGGAATGTGGGGAGAAAGGGATTCTTATTCACTGCTGGTAGAAATGCTGTCTCGTCCAAACTTTCTGAAAAACAATATGGATATTCCTCAAAAAACTGGATATTGAGCTGCCATATGATCTAGCAATACCATTCTAGGTATATATCCTAGGAACACAAAAACACATACAAAAATTCCCTCTGGATGCCTATCTTCATTGTGGCATTATTTACAATAGCCAGAATCTGGAAAAACTCAGATACCTAACTACAGATGAGTGACTAAAGAAACTGTGGTACATACACAAAATGGAATACTATGCAGCTGTTAGGAAAACTGAAGTCATGAAAATTTCCTATACGTGGATAGACCTGGAAACTTGTGCTGAGTGAAATGAGTCAGAGAGAAAGGGATAAATATAAAATAGTCTCATTCATCTGTGGGATTTGAGAAAAATAAAAGGCAGTATAATAATAATATTCAGAAATATATCTCAGCCCCAATATCCAAACTTAAAGTCAGTACTTCAGTATTAGTATTGCCTCTTTTATATTATATATATTTAAATATATTTATGTACATTTCCCCTTTTATAACTATGAATCTTAGAAAGAAATCTACTTCCATTAACTATAGTATATTGATTCTTTACTCCTAGTCACCCTATATATCATTCTGCTGACATATTAGCCACCTTTCACCCTTGCTCTGGCTGCTGCCCCTTTGCTTCTGAAGCCTCCCAGACCCCTTACTCTCAACCTCAGTTCCCCTAGTGCCACTGTAAACTCCTGAACATGTCTCATTAGTAACTTTCTTGTCAACTGTTTTGGTCAAAACACTAACCTTATTCCTTATTATATTCTTTCTCTTCCTCCTGCTGTTTAATTTGTAGTTAATTTTGTTGCACATTCAGAAAGGTCCAGAGTGCAACCCATTCCCACTAACACTACTCTTGCCCTCCTGGGTAAGACTATGCTTGATAAATATGAAGTAAATTAGGTAATCTGGAAAATATAGTGTTGTTACATCTTAATGGACTATTTATTGACCCAAGTGACAATAAATGAAAGCTATCAATATTTCCAGATATATGCTTTAAAATTTTTTGTGCTGTTAAAATAATTTTAGGTATTTTATTCTTGTAAACAAGAAGCATCTTGAAGAGAACGAAAAAAAAAGAATTTATTAATGGAATTTACAATATTTGAAACTTAGCAACTTTTCTTTTTAAGGAGGCAACTTAGTCCAAAAAGAAATTGAACTGAATTATTGTCTTAGTAAAGTCTTTTACCTTACTTGTCCTTTATAAAGTAAAAATCCTTAGAAAACATTTCTACAAAAATTACATAAAACTTATAAATATTTTTAGCATTGATCATTGGAAGCTTTTTCAGCATTGATCATTCATCAATTTTTAAACTCACTTATTCTGTATACTTTAGGGTACTGAGTGTACACTTGGGAATGATTTAGACAGCAAGTTTCACTGAGGTCATCCCTACAATTATTTAATGAGTGTGTTTGTGGTTCAAGACAACACAGAAGGCATAGTGATCTATGTTTAGAATGACTAAAAATAGGTATTTTTATTTTCTGCAAATCCCCCTATGTATAGGTAGATTTTCCAGCAAAGCTGAGTTGAATGAAAGATAAGATAATAAAAAATTGTAGGTATTCTAACTTTTAAAGACTTTCAGCACTACCTTATTGTAATATGAAATATCTCAAAAGAGGGTTATTTCTGCTAAATTTATCTCATTAGTGTATAGCTTTTAAAATGAATTTTGAACCCTGAAAACATAGCTGCATGGTTTATGCATTAAGCATCCTCTGAAAGAAAGACCTTTCTATGGTTTCTCAAAGGAGCCATCATTGCTAACACAATAGTTGGCGAACTGCATCTTGTGCTTTCCAATGGAAACTTGTTTTTGTAGCATAAAGTTCTTTGCTATTGCGGCTGTTCTTCTACTGCTAGAAATTTGTAAATGTTAAACAAGAAGCCAAATAAAATTATGATTTGATTTCTTGGAATGTCTTCCAACTTCTCTTCCAGTGTTGTTTTCTTATCAGTTGTATGATCTCAGGATTAACTTCTGTGAATCTCAATCTTCTATAAATTGGGAATGGCATTGATTATCTCATCAAACAGGGTTAAGTGAAAGAATTTGATGAAAGGATTTTGTAAAATATAAAGGAACAAATGAATTATAATGCTCTTATAATTGCCACCATTTTCCTCATTTCACTTTTCTCAAATAAGGGCAAACTTTTCAATAAATTATTATAAAAGATGTAAAATTATTCTATGATGTTTATATCTAGTTGTACTTATATGATGTAATGGTCTTATATTATGCTATTTAATTTATTGATAATTTTGGTTTTATGTCACCCAATCTGTGCTAAGGATTTAGTCCTGGCTTTGTGCTCAAGAGTCATTTCTTATGTGGCTCAGAGGACCATATGGATTATTGGGGATAAAACTTAGATTGGCTACATGCAAGTAAAGTACTATTGTATCATTATTGTATCACTATTGACCACTGTTTTACCCTTGTGCTATTACTCTGTCCCCCTTTTTATGCTTATTTTAAATGGTACACAACATATTCTAATACAGTGGTCGGCAACCTGCGGCTCTCGAGCCACATGTGGCTCTTTACACTTTTAATTTGGCTTTTCTATGTGCAGGGCTGCTGCTCCAGGAGTCTGGATTCTGCTCCTAGCCTCTGTCAGTGGGCCCCAGTGTGTAGCCCCTGCGGCAGGCTCCAAGAGTGTAAGATGATACACAGTATCAATCCCAAACAAAGGTGTTCCCCAAACGTCATCCTGTGCTATCTCTCTGGCCCATGTCATCTTTTCTTAAACCTCCTCCTTTGATATGTAAAAGCCCACTGAATATGTACTTTTGTCTCTCTCTCTCTTGACCTGAAGCTTCCTGGTAATTGGGAATTGGTTTTAATAAAGAAAGAGGTGTTCTAGCTTTTTGGGCTAGAGGCAGAGAGTACAAGGTAAAAGGCCATGGACTCCATGATCATCCTTTCCTGGCTAGCTTGCTTCCCTGCTTCTTCAGACCAGGTTGGGTGGGGTTTAGAAATACAGTGCCTGGAGTGATCTTAAAACATATATTTTATTTTGCACTGGAGTGGGCATCTTCAATGAAGAGATTTCTTTTCCGTGGATTCTCATGTTCAGAGTACTCATGATTAAAGTTGTGAGCTAATGCCCTTAAATGCTGTTTTTCATATTGATTACGGCTTTCTTCATAACATTAAGTGTCAATCAGAAATTTTTTTTC
>PVKC010007079.1:11449-30150 GCA_004027635.1 Crocidura indochinensis
CTGTACAAAGTCAGAGTTCTGCTCTCACAGGAACTGCACTACTTCTTCCCTCTTGCCAACAAGGTGAGAGAACATCCTTCCCCAGAACAGCCACTTCACCTCTTCATGGAGAAGATACTAGTAGTGGGCATCCATACTCTCACCCAGGGTGGTGAATATCCTGGATTTGATCACAATTGCAAATTTCACAACTCATATTTATTGTGTCATCTGTCACAGAGTTTAGTTCAGTAGGGAATTTTTCTGAATCCAGTCTATCATACAATGAGTGGAGACAATATATGGGTGTGCAACTTCTGTTTCTTGTGACTACACAAAAAAACTGAGCCATGCACAGTGCATCATCTGTACATACATCAACATATCAGATTATTAATCTGAGTGAAATGAGTCAGAAGGAGAGGTGTAGACACAGAATAATCATTTGTGGCATATAAGAATAGTGAATGGCAATATGGTAATAATATCTAGAGAAAATAGGGATGAGGGACAGGAGGACTAGTTCATGATAGGAAGCTTTCCATAAAAAGTGGTGAGTTCAGTTAGAATAGAGAAAGGCACATTATGACATTGGTAGTTGGAACTTATCACTCTGGACAGAAATTGGATGCTGAAAATGGATAAGTGACATGCATGGTACTCTTTACTTAACAATATTGCAAGTCATGGTGTCATAAAGGAAATTTTGCAAACCTCAGTGTCATAAAGGAAAAGATAGAGAGAAAAAAGCAAAATGACTGCCCCGGCATAGGCAGAGAAGAGTGAAGAGGAAGGAAACAAGGGACATTGGTGGTGGGGAAAGTGCACTGGTGAAGGGTAGTGTACGTTCTATGATTGAAACGCAAGAATGAATAATTTTGTAACAAATATGCTTAAATAAAAATTATTTTTAAAATGTTTCAGGCACTCTATCATAATTTCTTTATGATATGATATCATATGCCTTTAACAAAGTGCCATTTTTGTTTTTGTGTGTATTTTAGTTTGGTTTCTTGCAGCACACAATAAAGTGTCAATAGATTTTTTTTCCTTTCAGCGAAATCACTACTTTTCTCTGGAACATTGTTCTTGCTTTTAAAGATTGTTAAAAGGTTTTTCTCTTTTATCTGTTTCATCTCCATATTTTAGGGTTTCAAATTTTTAGCACATTTTTGTTACCAAAAGGAAACATTTTGAAATGTTTTGCTTCCTTATTATCAGAAATCAAAGCATTTCTCCTCGAAGAGGTTTTCACTATCTAGAATTAATGAACAATCAGTGGATTCAAAAACTATATTTCATGGTGGATGTTACTTCACATCTAAATCAGCTTAATCATAAACTACTGGGGAAAAGAAACAAAGTTTTTTCGATGTTAGAAGTTATTTCGTTTGAAAACAAATTATCTGTTTTGGCTCAAGATTTTGACAAAGAAACTTTGATTCACCTTCCAAGCCTGTTGAAACATCACTAAGAAAATAATTCTGATATTGTCATTGCCTATTTTAAAACAGCACTTTTAAATATAAGGGAAGCTTTTCTCAAGAGGTTTCAGGATTTCAGAAAGAGCAAAGCAACATTGGCCTTTGTTAAAAACCTCTGGATGCCACTGTACAGGAATTAAATTTTTCTCCCTTTAATATCGACATTCGGTGGTTCGAATCCCAGCATCCCATATGGTCCCCTGAGCCTGTCAGGAGCGATTTCTGAGCATAGAGTCAGGAGTAACCCCTGAGCGCTGCCAAAAACAAATAAACAAAAACAAAAACCAAAAAAAAAAAAATGTGGCTCTCAAAATAAATTTCAATCGTGGTTTTGGCGAGATTTGGCTCAGTTGAAAAATAAGGTTGCTGACCACTGTTCTAATATAATGTACAACAATGCACTATTGATTTAAAACATGCACTCTTTGTTTTTGTGCAGTCAGATACTCTATTCCTCATCTGTTTAAGTAAAACTCTACTCTATTGGTTAAAGCTATTTAACCAATATTTAACAATATTTAACCAATATTGTTAAATTTGATATAACATTATTTTTCTTTAAAAATATTTTTCTTTTAGGAGCCAGAGAGATAGCACAGTGGTGTTTGCCTTGCAAGCAGCCGACCCAGGATCTAAGATGGTTGGTTCGAATCCTGGCATCCCATATGGTCCCCTGTGTCTGCCAGGAGCTATTTCTGAGCAGATAGCCAGGAGTAACCCCTGAGCACCACCAGGTGTGGCCCAAAAACCAAATATATATATATATATGTTTTTTCTTTTAAAAATGCATTGATAAATTATGATTAAAATGTAGCCACATTGATAAGAGCAGAAAATTTCAGAACAAGCTTTGTTCTTTGCAGCAAAATATCAAATAGTAGTGGTTGATCAATAAAACTTCCATATAAATGCATATCATAAAACCATTGCAAAGTTTTAAGACTTGATTTTTCTTATTCTTTGCTTGATGCAAGGCAATCTATGAAAAAATTCTGGAACTGTTTGTTATTTTATAATTTAGACAAAACACATACACCCTGAAATTCAACACAATTAAGTTGAAACAAAAAGTCTGAAAATAAAATTTTTTGCCAATTTTTATATAGCAAGATATTTTCAAAATGCAATATAAAACTGTTTTAAAGTGGCCAGTGCTTGACATCTGTGTCTCATTAAATTAGTACTGATTATACTATTAATTTGATTTTTACATTTTCTACCTTAAAATGCAATTAGAATTAACAAATATATTTAGCATTCTTAAGACCCCATATAACTTATCAACTTTTAGGTAATAGGAATATTTTGCTTTGAAGAACAGGTGAAGCCTGTTTGTATAGTAGTTATTACTTTTCACTTCGTGAAAATTACTTTTCACTTAGTGTATTTATAATTTGCTCTACTCAATGATCCAATATCTTTCATTCTGCTAAAATTTATGATCAGAAGCTCTACTTTATTTTTCTTTTTGCTATACCCAGCAGCGCTCAGGACTTATTCCTGGCTCTGCACCCAGGGATCACTCCTAGTGGGTATCAGGGAAACCATCTGGGATACCAGGCATCAAACCTGAGTAGGACACATGCAAGGCAAGTACTCATCCTGCCCCTAAAAATGGCCCCAAAGCTCAGTTTCTTTAGACAGTAGTGGAGCAGGGTGTCTCAAGTAATGATCAGGTAATTCTAGGTGTTGCAGCCCCACTGATGATTCTAGGACAACTGGGTTTATTGCAAGGGCCTGAGGCTGCCATGCTGTTCAAGCCCTATAGTGTGGAGCATAATAAATAAAAATATTTATACTCAAGGTTTAAATGCAGAAGTACCTCTAACCAGAAGGTCTGCTTTTCCTAACATTTAGGAAATGACTCTCCTTTTTGTAGAACATCTCTGTAGTTATATAATAAACTTGTATCAAAGCAAAGAGTTAGCTGAATCCCAGCATTCACTGATCCACTTGGGCTGCCTAGGGCTTTAAAGCTAAGTGTGAGACAAGGTAAGGTGCCACTGAAATCTAAAGGAAGAAGCTTGTGCCTGGGTAGTTGTTGTGTATAAACATTTCTGACTCTACCCTGATCAGTGATTGTACCCTACCCTAGGGTGTGACCTGGCAGTCTGCCCCCACCCTAGGGTAGTACCTGTTTCTGTTTCCACCATTGGGTGGTACCTGATTCTGGGTTATAAAAGCAAGGATCTGTGGAAAGCGGGGGTCCTTTTTCTCTTGCTGGCCTTTACTCAGGCCATTTGAGGCTTCGACCTCTACAAGGAATAAAGAGCTATTTTCTTCGGAAACTTGGCTGTCTTTTGGATTTCTTCCCGCTGCATTCACCTCAGAACCACTGGTTACTGGGTGGGAGATGCGTTCTCTGAGCTGGAGAGCAAAGACCTCATTCTCCCTACCTCCATCAGTGAACCTCTCCTGGGGATGGATTACTACAGGTAGTCTTCTACTTTGATTTACTTTTGGAACACCCTCCTGGGTGCTGGTTCCAGAGTTTAATTGTTGAAAGAAATGCCCGAGCCTTCTTTATTTGAAATGATGAGAAAGAGGAAAAAAAAGCATTAAAAACAGTCAGGAGCAAAAAAGAGCTTTGAGGTTGGATGGGCATCATGTAGAATCGAAGATAGATATAGTAGGAGCTGAATTATTACACTTTTATTGATTGCATCTTTTTCTACCTTCATTAAGTCAATTGAAATCAATCTAGGTTAAGGCAAATGACTGACCAATGTTTATCATGACAGAAATCTATCATCTTGCTGTGTGGTTCTGAGATCTTGTTGGTCTATTTTGGGCCTAACCCTCACTTTTATGATCAATCAGTTGTTGAGAATGTGAGATTTACAGGCATCAGATTCTGTAAGAAAGAAATTGAGGAGCTGGAGAGTATCATAGTAGGTAGGGCTTTTGCTTTGCCCATGGCTGAGCTGGATTCAATTCTCATATGGTCTTTTAAGCACTGTTAGAATGCATAGCCAGGAGTCACCCTCACCATCACCAGGTGTGTTCCCCCAAAATATATTCAAAGAAAGGAATTAAGAAAAGGATCACCCAGGTTTCTAAATAGAAAGGATTCTTAGGAATGGTAAAGAACTAGGTTATTTTATTCTTTTTTAAATCAGGACACTATAAGTGACACCTTAAGGAATGGCTTTACTTGCAAGAATTGCTCCATCATCATCAATTGTTATTATTATTAATTAAGATGATGATTTTGTTGGTTTGGGGGCCACACCAAGACTGTGCTCAGGGGTTACTCCTGGCTCTGTGCTCAGAAATCGCTCCTGGCCCACATGGGGGACCGTATTGGATTGCGGGAATTCGAATAATTGACAGTCCAGGGTCCACCTCTTGCAAGGCAAACACCCTACCGCTGTGTTGTCTCTTCAGTCCCCCAGTTGTTATTTTTTTAACTAAACTTGGTAGTGTTCTCTTCACATTATTGATCCAGAAAAGTAGCAAAACTTCTTTAAAAATATTATCTAGCTTTTAAACTCTGTAAGAAAAGGAACATTTTTTTAAGTATTTCAACTTTTCAAACTGAGTTTGTTCAGGTAGCAAGAATTCCTGTGGAACTTTGCATCACATGGAAACTGGTTATGTTTGATATAATAATTCTTAATCTTGGATCTTGCATATGACCTTCTCTTCTACCCCATCATAACATTTCTTATTAAGCCTCCACTAGTCCTTTCCTGGGCCAGCAGAAACCATTATCTGTCTATCCAGACTGAAATCTTAAACATTTTTTTTCCGGTTTTAAGGTCATGTCGGATGGTTCTCAAGGGTTATCCTGGGTCTGTGCTCAGAAATTACTCCTGGCAGGTTTCGGAGACCATATGTGATGTCAGGAATTGAACCCAGGTAGGCCACATACAAGGCAAATGCCCTACCCATTGTACTATTGCTCTAGACTCCACTCTTGAACATTCTTTTCCATTCCAGTTATAGATTTCTTCTTTGCTTGATGTTTTTTCATGTTTTCCCATTCACCTCAAATAAATTTTTGTTTGTTTTATTCGGCCACACCTGGTGATGCTCAGAGGTTACTCCTGGCTATGTGCTCAGAAATCACTCCTGGCTTGGGGGAACCATATGGGAAGCCGGGAATTGAACCACGGTCTGTCCTAGGCTAGCGAGCAAGGCTACTTGCGCCTTACTACTTGTGCCACCACTCCTCACCTCAAATTAAAAATTCAAATGCCTAATGAAAGTTGATCTGGATTTCTCCTTCCTGGAGAAAGAAGCAACTGGCGGGGCCCGGGAGATAGCATGGAGGTAAGGCGTTTGCCTTTCATGCAAAAGGTCATCGGTTCGAATCCCGGTGCCCCATATGGTCCCCCGTGCCTGCCAGGAGCAATTTCTGAGCATGGAGCCAGGAGTAACCCCTGAGCACTGCCGGGTGTGACCCAAAAACCAAAAAAAAAAAAAAAAAAAAAGAAGCAACTGGCTTATTTCATCTCAGATGGCCTAACTGAGGTCTTACTTTTCAGTCTCAAGCTTTCAAAGAATGTGTGCTACCACTGGTCCATTCCAGACCCTGTTTTATCTGCCCAGACACTTTTCTCCCTCCTCTTAATCTTTCTAATGTCCAGTTATCCCTCAAGGTCCAATTTGCAATGACTATCTTTTTTTTTTTTTTGAAGAGGGGGTGGTCTAGTTTTAGGCTATGCCCATCATTACTGGAGTCACTCCTGGTTCAGCTGTCCTTCTATGCATTGTGGTTGCCCTGGGAAGTGCTAAGGGACCACGTGGTGCAGGGAATCCAATCAGGCTCTCAAAACTCCAAAGAAGGGCAGAGCCCGATCCCTACTGCATGCTTTCAACATGATTGCCATCTGAAATACATACTGATGGTGATGGGACCAACCCCACCCAGAACAGCCTGTGGAAGCCACATCAAAGTAGGTGAGCTGCCACATCAAAGTAGGTGAACTGGCCACTACCACAAAGGGTGGAGTCAGAGGAACCCGGCCAAGGCATATCCCCTAGAAAATGATTCCCAGCACAAGATGCAGAAAACAGTGCATTACACGTGTGACAATTGGGAAGCAATGCTGGGCAACACCATGCATAGAGAATAAAGATGGCAGCTTGGATAACTCGAAAAGTTCCAACCACTTATTTACCCTTTCAGATAAGGAGTTTAGAGAAGGGATATGGAGGGTGTTTATGGAACCCAAAGGAAAGCACGAATTGAGCTGAATGATCATAAATAAAAAGCAAGAGAATATGGAAATAAAAATGAGAAAACTCCAAACTGAAATAACAGTATTGAAAAACTTGGTAGTCGAAATAGAACCTCTCCAACAGAGTAACAGCAGCTGAGGACCAAATCAGTGAGCTCAAGATCAGATGCATAACTCCATACAACAGAAGAGATACAAAAGAGCCTTAAAGCGAATGATCAGACAATAGAAAAACATCCTTAAAGGATGTGAACAGATATAAATAGAGGTCTTCAATAAAACTCAACAGAAACAACATAAAAATCTTTGTAGTCCCAGAACTCAAGAATAAAATCCCCAGGAAGATCAACAGTCAAGGATATCATTGCAAAGAAGCAGAGAAACTCCCAGAGCTAAAGAGTGCATGCAATCAAATCCTGCATGCCCAACGAGTGCCAGCTAAAAGAGATCTGAAGAAAAGCACTCCAAGACACATCTTAGTCACATTGATTGATCGCACAGATAGGGATAGAAGCAAGACCAAAAAGGATAGGGATAGCAGCAAGATCAAAAAGGAAAATTACATTTAGCGAAGCATTCTTCCTTAAGATTTACAGAAGATCTGTCACAAAGCTAGAAGACAGTAGTGGGATATAGTGACAAAGCTCAATGAAATGAATGAATTTCCTAGAATACTGCACTCACCCAAAATCACATTCAGCCTTTAAGGAAGAATACACAGCTTCATGGACAAACAACAGCTCAGAAACTTTATAGACTTAAAAACCAGCCTTGGGATTTGAGCCTCATCAGCTGTGAGCAAGAGAAGTACCCTACCCTACTATCTCTTCTGCCCCAAGAAATGACAATTATTACACTTTAAAATATGTTAAGAATTGCTCAGTTAATGGCTATTAGTTAACCAGAAGAGACTTGGACATGTGAATTGGGTAGGGTTTTGCTTTGTTTTGTGTCTTTTCCATTCTTAAAGGAAGTTTTCTTCCAATGAAAGAATACACCCTCTAGAAGAAATAATTCTTACCCCAAAACTATTTTTAACACCCAATAGATCTAACCATATTGTTTCAGATTGCAGGATTTTTTTTGCTTTCTATGGCTAAATAATTCTCACATATGTGATATTTTTCTTACCTGTTCATAAACATTTAGTTGTTCCCATGTCTTGACCATTGTTTATAATGCATCATAAGACGGAATGGGATACTGACTTTTATTCCCCATGGAGTAAAATCACTGGCTCATTTGATGGTCCCTTTACCTAATTTTATTTTCCACTTTTAGGCACTTCCATATTGCTTTCCACAATGACTAAGTGAATTTACATTTCCACTGACAGTGCATAGTAGTTCCCTTTTCTTTACATTCTCAACAGAACTTGTTATTGCTCAATATTTTTTTGAAAACTATTCTCATGGGTTTTGGTTTTAAGTTGCATTTTCTTGACATTTATAAGGTTTAGCATCTCATTATATTCATTTGCCAATTTTATAGATTCTTTGGAGAATTTACTAAACACTATTTTTAAATCAAATTGCTTTTCTGCTGTTGAATATATGAATACTATAGACATTAACCTCTTCTCAGATACATGTTTGCAAATATTTAGACCTATTCTAAGGTGGAGTTTTTATTTATATTGATTGCTTTGCTGAAGCTCTTTTGGGTGGGAGTGAGGTTCCCAAAATGCTCTGGAAATCCAGACACCCTTCCTGATTACTGTTCAATGTGAGAGCCTAAGGATGTGGTGCTGCTTGGTTCCTGGACCACACTGTAGTGCCCAGGAGCCTCTAAAGTCACAGTCTGAAGTGCTCAGAAAATTACTTGGTGCTAAGTATTAAACGGGGATCAGTTATTCAAGGCAAGTGCTATTGACAATGCAGATGCTTTTAAAAATATGTATATTTATTTAAATATCTTGATTACAAATATGATTGTAGTTGGGTTTCAGTCATGTAAAGAACACCCCCCTTCACCAGTGCAGCATTCCCATCACCAATGTCTCAAATCTCCCTTCTTCTCACCCCACCCCCGCCTGCACTCAAGACAGGCTTTCTACTTCCTCATTCATTCACATTATTATGATAGTTCTCACTGTAGTTATTTCTCTAACTGCACTCATCACTCTTTGTGGTGAGCTTCATAACATGAGCTGGACCTTTCAGCCCTCATCCCTTTTGTCTTTGATAATTATTGCAAAATGTCTTTAATTTTTCTTAAAACCCATAGATGAGTGAGACTATTCTGTGTCTCTCTCCCTCTGACTTATTTCACTCAGCATAATCGATTCCATGTACATCTATGTATAGGAAAACTTCATGACTCATCTTTCCTGATGGCTGCATAATATTCCATTGTATATATGTATCACAGTTTCTTTAGCCATTCATCTGTTGAAGGGCATCTTTGTTGATTCCAGAGTCTGGTTATTGTATAAATACATGCAGATGCTTTTTGAAGTTGTTTTACTTAATTGACATTTTTTGCCTTTGTTTTGAATATCATATACAAATCTCATTGCCATGATTAATGTATACATTTATGAATTTAATATAATAAATTAATGTATTATATATAATATATGTATTAATATATATAATAAATCAATGTATAGATTAATATATACATTTTTCTTTTTCATTCTAGAACTGTTATGGTTCCAGATATTACTTTCAAGTATTCAATCCATTTCAAGATAATCTTTGTAACTGATAAATAATAGAGGCCCAATTTTATTTGTCTTAAGTTTTCCCAACACTGTTTACTGAATAATATTTTTCCATTAAGTTTGCTTGGTCCCTTGTCAGACCTTATTTGACCATTTATCTATACATAGATTTATTTTTGTGTTCTTGATCTATTCCACTTCTTCATCTGTTTATGTTTATGTCAATATTAATTACAATATTATAATATCAGATAACTTTGTATATATTTTTGTGGAGCTTTTGTTGTTTAAAATATGCTTTGTTAAAATTGTCTCAATGAATATTTGTTGCTATTAAAAAATAGAGTCATGAGTGAGTGCTCTTTCGTTCTAGGTAATTTTTATTGTTAGCACAATATATTTATTAGGTACATTGGCATAAAGAAATCAATGAAGCAATTGCCAGCTTATTGACTGATGTTAGGTAAACTTGCCTCAAGTAATATTAGCTACTTATAGGTTTGTTTGGCCAATCACTTTTCTTTAAAGGAATAAATTCATTACATATATTGAAAGATAGAAGGAAGAAAAACTCATTTCTAAGGTCTCAATACTTCTTTTTTAAAAGTAGTATATTTTCATGGTTATTTTTCAAAATCAGCCCATCATTTATTAGAATATATTTTTTATTGTGTGGCTGGCAACATTTACGAAACCCATTGTTGTCCTTATACTAAAGTAGCCCACTGTGTTGCAATAGCTTTTATAATAATATATGATATATTATATTATAAATTGTTATATTCATATTATAATTCAATAAATATTATATTACTATAATTACATTATTAAAATAATTTTGTGTTTATTTATTAGAGCACATTCAATTAATAATTACTATATTATAATAGTTATCATACTAAAATATTATAATATTATAAAATACTATAAATACAACATAATATATAATAATATACTGATATTCAGAATAAGGAAATACATTTACCTTAAATGTGTAAAATGATTGTGTCTCAAGCATTAGTACTCCATATTCTAGGTAGGTTTGGGAAGTCTCAGAGGGTAGGCCTCTTGTCATTGAACTCAATGATCATTCCTAATAGTGTCAGGGATCAAATGAGGGTCAGTTTTGCACAAGGTAAAATGTTTCCCCCTCCCCCCCAGCTATTTTGGCCACACCCTGTGATGCTCAGGGGTTTCTCCTGACTATGTGCTCAGAAATCGCTCCTGGCTTGGGGGACCATATGGGATGCTGGGGGATCGAACCAAGGTCCGTCCTAGATCGGCCAGGCAAACATCCTACTGCTGTGCTATCGTTCTGGCCCCAAGGTAAATGTCTTAACCCCTGTACTCTTCTTTCTAACCCTTTCTCTTCAACCCCTATATTGCAAATAGAGTTTTCTTAAAGCAAATCATTAGTGTTTATTTTTTTTAGTTTGGGGTCATAAATTGCAATGTTCAGGGCTTATACCTGGCACTGTGCTCATAGATCACTCCTGGCAAGTCTCATGGAACTATAAGAGTTGCCAGGAACCAAACCTGGATGAGCCACATATCTACCCCACTGTATTATATCTCTGTCCTTGTGTTTTTTTTTTTAAATAAAAGCATTATTTATTTGGGGAGATCTCCAAGGGCTACAGCATATACCATTGAGGTCTTATTTCAATCAACAACACCTAACATATGTCACTTCACACCAAATCAACATACCATGGTGTGGCCCTGGCTTCTCCAGGCATGTCTGGCCTGACCCACACCCACATTTGCAGCTGAAACACACCATCAGGCCCACATTCCTGGCCAAGCATTGTTAAAGATGGTTCTCAGCCTCCAGAGTTCCCCAGGATAACTGTTGAGAACTGCCCAACAAGTAAAATTAAAGCATTGCCCACGTGTGTATAATCTTTGCACTGAACATTGAAGAAAAAAATCCTTTGGAGAATAATGTTAACAGTTTTGGGATTCTGCTTTACTGAGTTTTAAAAAGGCTTTTGTACATAAAATTGCACCTTAATTCAGTAAATCAAACTCATACCTATTTTGTTAGAGAATTGGAATATAATTAATGTCCTTAGTTGTCTGGTGGTTGATCCTTGGCAGACTAAATTTAGAAGTGTGAACTATTTTATATTAAGGACCATTTTATTTGCTGTTTGGTAAGTTCCATTTTTTTTCTGAAAACAAGATTGCATATTTTTTCACAGCATATCACTCCTCCTCAACCTCAGATTCTCACACTATCAAACTGGCTATTTTAAATTTCCTACAAGCTTATTTAATGCCTTTGTAACTTTATTAAAATTAAAATTAAATCTCATGCATATAGTTTGATATCTTTTTTTTTAATAAGTTTAATAAGCATTGTGAAAATCTTGCCTGTTAGTCCATTTTCATTTTATTTTATTCATTTAAAAACTAGTTCTTAGGTTATATTATTCAAGGACTCAGGCATTAGAAAACTGAGTCTGCAAATCGATATCTAAGTATGAGGCCAATCAGATGCACAAATGTTATATTCAAGCATGTATACAAAGTGTTGTCCTTACAAAGGATCTGACTTTTGCAAATAATTTTCCAGTAAGCCAAGGATGTAAAGCAAGTCCAGAGTGCAAAAGTTCATGATTTGATCTTTTTATAACACCTACACATAAAGTGATTACAATAATCTTGGTGTTCAAAGTACAGATGTATATCCATTATACTGCCTGTGTATGGATTCCTGCATGCTGAGATAGGCTATTTTAAGTGTAGTTTGGCATTTGCACCAGCCTAGCCCTGCAAGATGGCTTAATTTAGGCAGCTCTGGGCAAAGTTGAAGTGATTTCACCTGCCTCCCTGTCATGGTTTAGTATACACAATACAAATGTTACCATTTAACCCATTTTTATTTCTTCTATTTTATTCACTTCTTTTTTTTTAGTAATTTTTATTGAGAACAATGTGAATTACAATTCTTTCACAGCTATATTTATATTTTCTCCACTTCTGTTGCTCTGTGGTACAGAACAATGATTTCATACTTAGGTTTTGTTACTTCCATGTGGTCATGCATACCTGATTGAGGCCCAGTCAACATGTTCTGTTATGGTGCTGGGCCACAGAATTCAAGTGTGGTACATGTGATTCACACTGGGGATCAAACTCATAGTCTCACAATTATAAGACTGTGCTTTTACCACTTAGCCACCCTTAGGCTCCATTTTGTAAGTATATTCTGATGGTCAAAACAATCACTGCTAGAGATATTTAGCACTAAGCAGCAAGAAATACTGTATTGTTTTTTAGTGCCTTCTCTCTTCAACAAGAATCAATTAGATCATGGTTTGTTTGTTTTTTGTTGTTGTTGTCATTGGGTTTTTATTTTGAGGGGGGGATTTTGGGCCACTCCTGGAGGCACTCAGATGTTACTCCTGACTCTGGGTCCTGAATCAGCTGTATGCAAGGCAAATGCCTTACCGCTGTGCTAGCACTCTGACCCCAATTAGATCAATTTTAATAGGAAGAAGTCAGATGATTTTTGTGCCACCAGTCCCCTATCACTGTTGGAGCTGTTTGCTGAAGAAGGAGAAATGACTGGGATAAAAGGCTAATAGTCAGGGAGAAATTAGGGTCATAGCCCTAAAGTAAGGGAATTATTAATATGGAAGACCACCAGGGTGGTCTAGGTGGTGTCGATAACCTGGATGGCCTGGGCCCTGTTGGCTCTGGATACTAGAAAAGAATCATCTCAGCTGTTTTAATGGCTCTCTCCCCTGTTTTAAGTGCTCACCGTCTTGGAGAATAATAAATAAATGTTCACCCACCTACCTTTGTCTAAAAGGAGAGAGTCTTCTACTTTCTCTGAATTCTTTTTTAGGGGACCCCTCTCCATAATCTGGAAGTTTCCCTGCATTTTAATCTCTTTCCTTTATTTGATTAAGTTATTTTTCTGAATTTAAATTAAAAAAATGAACACACATACATAGCTCACCTCACCAGAGCTTTTGGATTCCTTAAATTTGATTTTACAAGAAATATTTATTGATACTATTTACAAAAATTGTTGAGAATGATTATGAGTTATTAGCATGCAGGCATCACATTTTATAGAAAGTTTCTCCTGCTATGTACATGATCAATATCTTAGAGAACTCTTCCAGAACTTGAGTCCTAAAAGCAGTTCTTTTTTGTTTGTTTTTTGGGCCACATCTGGCAGTGCTCCTGGGGCTATCTTCTCAGAAATAGCTCCTGGCAGGCACGGGGGACCATATGGGAGGCCAGGGTTCAAACCAATCACCTTAGGTCCTGTGTCTGCTGCTTGCAAGGCAAACACAGCTGTGCTATCTCTCCGGCCCTAAAAGCAGTTCGTCTTAAGTTTCCAATTTTCTGAGAATAAAGCAGTGGACATTATGCCACTTCTTATTTTATCAGTTAACAAAACCACCAAGCTTGTTATTACTATTTATTGCACAAAGAATAACTGATCAGCCAATTTTTTCAATATAGGTGATGTTATGGCTCTAAGATGATTTCAGTCACTGGTTCTAACATTGCCATTTTGAGAAGATTGAACAGGTAGGTTCTTTGTAAAGACCCTCTTCCTCCACAGGAGGGGAGCGGGTGCATTCTGATGCAAGCAGGCATGTATTTTGCTTCTGATTTTGCTTTCTAGCTATGTTTTTCAGAGTCCCAAAAGACTATGATATGTTTATAGCCCTCAAATTGCTGTCCAGAAACTTGAGCATGGTCAAATTAACTTGGAGAGGAGTGGCCAGGAAATCTGATGGATGTGGACATCAATTTTCATTTGAATTCCCTACCTCGGTTCATTTGAATTCCCTATGTAGGTCCACTAATTTTTGATGAGTATAATTTTAAATGAGATTTCTGATCAGGGATAGATTGTTCTTTTGTTTTATCTTTTGATTTATAAGTCAATTAAAAAGATTCAAATGTCTAGCCTACTATCCTATGGACAATTTTTGGGAATTATTTTTCCCTTCAGAAACATTTAGGGCCAGAGTGATAGCACAAAGGATAGGGCATTTGCCTTGTATATGGTCATCTTAGGTTCTATCCCTGGCATCCCATATGGTCCCCCAAGACTGCCAGGAGTGACTTCTGAGTGCAGAACTAAGAGTAGTTCCTGAGCATGCCTGGGTGTCATTCTCCAAAAAAATAATAAAAAAGAAGGCACACACATATCACTGTGCCCATGATTAAGTGTCTTATTTTCTCATATTTAATGAGATACTAATTTCAAAAAAGAAATAATTTCTTGGAACTCTGTGATTTGACTTTTTGGTTTTGTGATCATTTTATGTTCTTTTCAAAATAAATATATTTTTTCTGGATTACTAGAGCAGAGATTGGGAGGCTTACTGGTCTGAGGTTTTTTGACCCAGCAGGGCCAGGACTCCAGGACCCAGCTATGCTCATTGGACCATGTAGTGCCATGGATGAATTCAATGAACAGGACTTACCTGTATGCAATGGTAGTTCACCCCTTTACTTTTCCCACTGGCTATATATTCTTTTTTGTTTGTTTATTTGTTTGTTTTTGGGTCACAGTCAGTGATGCTTAGGGCTTACTCCTGGGTATGCTCTCAAATGTCTCTCCTGGCTTGGGGGAACCATATGGGATGCTGAGGGATCAAACCGCAGTCCGTCGTAGGCTAGCACTGGCAAGGCAGACACCTTACCTCTAGCGCCACCACGCTGGTCCCTAAGAATTTATCTACTTCTTCCAGGTTCTCATGTTTGGTGGCATAGAGTTTCTCAAAGTAGTCTCTGATTACCCTTTGAATCTCTGCAATATCTGTAGTGATCTCCCTCTTTTCATTTCTTTCTTTTTTTTTTTGGTGGGGGTGACACCCGCCAGCGCTCAGGGAACCATATGGAATACCGGGATTCGAACCACCGTCCTTCTGCATGAAAGGCAAACGCCTTACCTCCATGCTTCTCGGCTATATATTCTTAAAGAAGGTCAGGAACCTCACAGAACTCTTAACATTTATGGAATGTATCAGTATTTATCATACTAAAAGTAAAAGTGAGATTTTTTTCAAATATAAGATTGCTTCTTTCTTGCTTGATTTTCTAATCAGCAATACTGTTATTATTACAATGTCACACAGCCTTCTGAATACTCCATTATACACTTCTGAAAAAAAATAATAAAATAGCAATAATGTCTTACTTTTGTTGCTTACCTTTGCAGCTTCTTATTTCAAAGGCCCTTGTGTACTGCCAGGTTTCTCAGACCTCATTTTGAAAACTACTCTCTTAGGAGAAATCTCTTCTTTTATATACTGTAAAGCACTACTATTTCACAAAATTAAAGGATATATTTTAGGAAAAGATATTTAGTAACATTATTTTTGATTTAGAATGTAGGTGGGAAAGGTGCTTGAAAAAGTATCTTTTTCAATTCTTAAGATACTTTTCTCATAGTTAGATTAGGTCTATTTTTTCCTACCTCCTACATTTCATAAAGTTAGTCCTTTGTCAAGATGAGAACTTTCAATTAGAGTAAAAGAACTCTAGTATGGAAATATATTTAAATGCATATAAAAATCAAACCTCTGGTTTTTGTCACTGTCCATTAAAGTTAATTGACTTTGTAGATATTTTATCTGTGTTAGAAATATAATAAAAATAAAGACAACATGTTATCCTTCGAACACTCATTCTCTCATGTTGGGGAGGAGTGTTGATGGCATTTCAGGAAAATGTTATCAGAGTCTATTTCAGAGGAAAGCCACAGAGAACCAAAGAAACAGCTTAATATCAGCATGGACAGAACTTCAAGAAAAGTGATGGGTTTAAGAGATAGAGGGACTAGCATTTGTGCATATAATATGAGTACATAGATCTTTATTTATATAAAACCTTGTTCTTTTATACTTATACAATTACTAGTCACTCAATAATGCAGATAGTATGCTTCCGATTTAAGAGGAAATAATTGAGTGTAGAAGTCAGGTTTTTTTTTTTCACTTTGTTTTAGAGCTACAAGAATCTAGGCAAATGTTTTAGTCTCTATGAACACATTTTATTAACCAAGGAACCCTATTCTGATACTTGTTTGGCCTGGTGGTTGTATGGAGGTAAGATAATAACTCTTGTATATGGAGTTAACCTGAACAGATGAGGAAAGATGGCAAGAGTGAGAGTTTTTACTGTGTACACAGAACAGCAGAAGTATAACGGGGAGGGAACACCAGACCTTTCTTTTCACCTTGGCCCTAATTTGGCCTTGATCATCTAGACCATCCCCACTATTCTTCAGAGGCAACAGATTCCAAGTCTCTAGTACGATATCACACTGGAGGCTAAATAGGGAGAACTCAGGAAGTTGAAATCATTTTAAGACCTGTCTTTTGAAGGCCAGAAATTGTTGTCCTCTGGCTAGACTTCGCTTTCCAAAAATAATATTGAAGAACTGCTTGGTAAACTTCTTTCACCAGGAGTTCAATAAAAGCTTCTGCTTTTGCCACTGAACATTGACTAGGGCAAACCCTCTGGCATTTCACATTAAGGAATAAGAAAAAATAAGTCTTGCTGTGTTTCATTTTTCTTACCAGTATTATTGCATGCCTAAGTTAGGGTGTTAATGCCTCCGATGAGTCATTCATTGCAATGGCTAGACATTTTCTCATTATTTATTAAGGATGGTGTGACTTTCATTTCTTACCCATCTTCACTCCCTCTTTTTAAACCCATTGCAACTATCTAATTTGTCAGCACTGGCAAATTTCACTTATGTGCGACTTTCCCCATCTTCCAGATAATTAGCAAAGGTGTAAAACATGAGAGGGGAGAGTGGAAAGCAAGAAGACATGTTTCAAGAGTTCTTAATAACATAAAGCTACAATTAAAGATGTGAAAATGACATTAAAGATGAAGAAAAAAACTCTTAGAGGGTTCTTTGCTTTTCCCCTTCAAGGTGACTGTTCTCTGCAATGATTGACTGGAACTTTACTAGAGAACAGAATTGTTTATAAAACATTATATTATTATAGGGGCACCTCACATCCTGAACATTTGTCATGGGACTCAACTTAGACCGCATGAGATCTGACATCGACTGTCCAACCCTGAACCCTGGATCCCAACCTTAGAAATGACGCAGTTCTTTGCATCAGCACCATAAATCAAACTCCATCTGGGGAAGTCCTCAATACCATTCTGGCACCAACTTGAACCGGGCTAGGTGCATACGACATCCTGAAGATGAAAAACAGCAACAATTTGATCGAAGAAAGTGCTTCTCAATTATTTTCTGTCATTCCCCCCTAGGAAGAAGAAAACATGTTTTGTGCCCCCCGCACTACTGTAAACAGTATCTTTAGTAAAAAAAACTTTAACCTGCAAAAAAATATATATAATAATATATATAAAAATATATAATAATTTGAGCTGAGTTTTTAATCAGAGGTGATGTCTGGATGAATGGCTACAATGAGCTCGTTTTGCAATGCATAATTTTTCAAAGTGGCGTTTGAAGCAGGACACAGCAACTCTCAGCTCCAGAGACATACAGAGGCATAAACACGGGGCTTAGCTTGTTATGACAGTGTTTGAAGAAATCAAACGCACCCCACTTTACAGAGTCTCGTGTCCCCCTTGGGGGCGGGCCCCACTATTTGAGAAGTACTGATTTAAGGTCAGATTTCCCAACTTCATCACCTAACGGTGAGATGAAATCAGAAGACACTCTGCCCTTTGGCCTGTGCAAAAACCAAGATCACTAATTACAGAAGGCTGACTGTAATAATTGTGACTGAACAGAACTTCTGGAACCATAAAGAAAGACTCTATCCTAGACTTTGTTCTAGGACCTGTGTAAAAACCAATATCTCTAATTACAGAAGACTGATTTTGACAACCACAACTGAGCAGAACATTTCCTGGCACCATTAAAAAAAAAAAGGCAAACAAAACAAAAAACAAACAAAAACCCTCGGGGTTTGATAATGAGTATGTCTGGAGCCTCTAGTCGTTCCCATGACAGTATGCTAAGGGTGGAGAAACCCTGTATCTCTTAGGCCAAGGAAATACCCTTTGTTTGTTTGTTTTTGTTTTGGGGTCACACCTGGTGGTGCTCAAGGGTTACTCATAGCTCTGCACTCAGAAATTGCTCCTGGCAGAAATGGGGGACCATATGGGATGTTGGGATTAGACCCACCCTCTCACCTGAATCAGCTGCGTGCAAGGCAAATGCCCTACTGCTGTTCTATCTCTCTGATCCTTGGAATTTCCTTTCTAATTTCCCCACTACTTACTGTGTTAATGCAAGCAAACAAACCAAAAAACCTTGCCACACTGGTCCCCTCCTATTTCTCCTATTTCTTTCCTTCCTTCCTTCCTTCCTTCCTTCCTTCCTTCCTTCCTTCCTTCCTTCCT
>PVKC010007080.1:0-30066 GCA_004027635.1 Crocidura indochinensis
TCTGTCTGCTCAGAAATAGCTCCTGGCAGGAACAGGGGACCATATGGGACACCAGGATTCGAACCAACCACCTTTGGTCCTGGATCTGCTGCTTGCAAGGCAAACGCCGCTGTGCTGTCTCTCCGGGCCCCAGCAGCATATTCTTGAGGCATCATGGAACTGTGTTCTGGTTGACCAGAGTCACTGGGGAAGCCTCTGATCCTCCTGAGCACTGACTGCTTGGGAGCACCCCACAGAGCAGTTTAACCTACCAATTACTTTAGTCATATTCCTGACCAATCGCCACCTTCTTGCCTTCTTAAGTATGTTTTGTGTTGGCCGGTACATTGACCTCAGTGAGCTCAGTAAGCTCATGGTTTTCCATGTTAGAAGTTTCTTTTCTGGTTAATCTCTTATCTGTGGTATGGGTGTCATGGTCTTTGGTCTGTGACTTGGGAGACTGGGAAGTAGGTGCCATGGTCTCTAGTTTGTGGATTATAATCTGTGATTACTAGGGCCATTGTAACTTGGGACCTTGGGGTTGTAAATCTGTGACCTGTAAACTGGGGAGGGGTAGGGACTATTACCTGTATAATATATAATGGCTATTACCTGTAGCCTGGAAGGTATGGCCTATGACCTGCTGATTGTGGCCTATGACCTGTGGATTTTGGCATATGACCTGTGACCTGTGGCCTATGACCTGTAGGTTGTGATCTATGGTCTGTGGCTTATGATCTGTGGACTGTGGACTGGGACTGGGGCTGCTGTTCGCTGTGACTTGGAGCAGTGACTCCTGTTTGTGGGCTGTGGAGTGCTTGGACAAGTGTGTGCATTTACAGCAGCCCTACGGAGAAGCTGAGGGGGTCTGTGCTCAGCTCCTGGCAGGGGCACTGCACTTCCTGCGAACCCCCCACGTTCCATTTGATGCTGTTCTTTGTGCAGGCACCTGCTCTGTTAAAAAGGCTTCGCTCCTCACAGCTCCTAGGCTCCTGCCCCCGTAATGGGCCCGTCAGGGGTCCCTGCTGTTCTGGTGGTTCCTGGAAGAGTATTTCTCAGGCTGCTTGGAAGAGACTGGCTCAGGGGTAGGGCCTTTGTTTCCTGTGAAGGGCTTCAGGACTGACTTCTGCAGCATTTTTGGATGAGGGGTGTGTGAGCCCCCGGGCTAGGTGATCCACCATGTTTCCTGGTTCTGAGCTGTGTGTATCAAGTTCTCAAGCTAGTCCTGTCTCTAGCATTGCATCTGCGAGGAAGATGACTTTTCATTGAGCTGAGGCTCTCAGACCTCTCTTGAGATTCTGCTTTGGGAGGAGGGTTCGAAGGGCCACAGCCTGGGGAAGTGTAGTTCCCTTCCTCGTGTCGTCCGTCGTTCCCCCCCCCCCCCCCCCGGCCCTGTGAGGCCCAAAGCCAGCCAGATCCAGATGGGGAGGCTACAGTGGGACTCAACAATCTCCACTGTCACCCTGGCTGCCAAGAAAGTCCTCCCTGGAATTGTTTTGTTTTCTTCTTTTCCTTTTTTTTAAATTTTTGGGTCATACGCAGGGCCCCTCAGGCAGGTACGGGGACCATATGGGATGCCGGGATTCAAATCACTGTCCATCCTGGGTTGGCTGCGTGCAAGGCAAATGCCCTACCTCTGTGCTATCGCTCCTGCCCCTGTTTTCTGTTTTTAACACCCATAGGTGGTTCAATTTCTTTAGAACTTTCCACTTTGATGTTTCAGTTTTGTGGAAGGGAGAATGGTTTCTTTTCAGGTGACATTTTGCTAAGACTTTTTATAAAATTCTGTATGGAGAAAGAAAAAAATGAATCATTGCCGAAAAGGAATAAATATTTCATCCAATCCATCCCTGAACTATGCAGACATTTACTTTTATTTAATACATTGTGATTTTGGCTATTGGGATACACATGGCAGAACTAAGAGCTTATTACTTAAATACTACTTAGTACTCAGTACTCCTGACTTTTGCTCAAGGATTCTTCTAGGTCTGGGGGATAATATGGGATGCTGGTGAAGGAACCTGCATCTACATGCAAGGCAAGCACCCTACCTGCTGTCCTATTGCACTGGCCAAAATGTATACATTAAAACAATAATAACCGATGTTGTAAATATACTAAATCATTGTATTTAAAGTGAGGTGTTGTGTTATTTTTGGGTTAACCAGGTTCTATCCTATTCAGGATATGCTTGTGGGAAGTACCTTCCTATGAAAGCATCATTTGGATTGGTGCCTTACTTAGATCACCTGTTCTTTACCCTAAAACGTGGTTTTATGCCTCCTAATAAAGACTCAGGGTCTTGGAAAAACCACTGCCGGTTTTAGTTTTTCCACCACTGAGCTATATGCTTCTTAGGAGCAGAAGGCTTGCATGTGGAAGTTCCTGAACCTGTTTATCTCCTTAACCGTATGTGGATTATTTCCTGCATTGGTGTTTGCTTCCAGACACGAATCCCTCCAATCCTCTGAGATCAGGACATGAAGCTTCCGCTACAGTGTACTTCACATAAAAAAAAAATAAAATGAGCCAGAGTCCACAAATATATATATATATATATACTTTTTTTTTTTTTTTGGTTTTTGGGTCACACCCAGCAGTGCTCAGGGGTTACACCTGGCTCCATGCTCAGAAATTGCTCCTGGCAGGCACGGGGGACCATATGGGGCACCGGGATTCGAACCAATGACCTTTTACATGAAAGACAAACACCTTACCTCCATGCTATCTCATGGGCCCCCACAAATACATATTTTAAGGCATTATAAAATCATGTTCATATGCTGAGTGAATGCCAACCCACACACTGGTAACATTATGCATGGACAATGAGGAGACATGTATACATGAATATTGAGGCCCGTGGGGACATGTGTACACAAAACATTGAGACCCGACATGATGGGTACATGAACTGTGGGACCTGAGGTGACATGTATGTATGAATATTGAGGCCCATGGTGATGTGTGCATGAGCTATGAGGCCTGCGGTTATGTATGTACATGATCTCTGGGACCTGACGTGACTTGTGCATGAACAGTGAGGTCTGTGTTGACATGAACAATGGGTCTTGAGGTGTGAACAAACAGTGGGTCCACACTGATGTGTACATGAGGCTGGAGGTGACAGATGTGCATGGACAATGGGTTAATTGTTTATTGAGGTAGTATGTGTGCTTGACTAATTTACAGTGACTGCTTCTATGCCTTGTCTTTCCATCTCTTCCTTTTCTGTTTCTCTTATATTTTGTGTTGTTTGTTGGTTTGGTTTTGGGGCCATGCCTAATGGTACTCAGGGCTTACTTCCGGCTCTGTGGTCAGGATCACACCTAACAGTGCTTGGGGAACCTCATGTAGTTAGGAAAGTACCTTACTTTTTTATTCTCACTCTCTCTCGCTCTTACTCTCTCTCTCTCTCTCTCTCTCTCTCTCTCTCTCTCATTCCCCTCTTTATTTTTTTTTGACCATGCAGAGCAGAGCTTTCCCATGTGGGGGAGACCACATAGTTACCAAAATTGAACTTGGGGGCCCGGGAGATAGCATGGAGGTAAGGCGTTTGCCTTTCATGCAAAAGGTCATCGGTTCGAATCCCGGTGCCCCATATGGTCCCCCGTGCCTGCCAGGGGCAATTTCTGAGCATGGAGCCAGGAGTAACCCCTGAGCACTGCTGGGTGTGACCCAAAAACAAAAACAAAAAAACAAAAACAAAAAAACAAAATTGAACTTGGGCCTCCTGTATGCAGAGCCTGGGCTGATCTCTCTGAACTCTCTCTGGCGCCTTCTGTTTATTCTTTTGGGCTTCCTGTATGGTTATTTTCCTTGGATGTGTCCTGTTCTTCGATGACAATCTTGAGCTATCCTGTGGCCTGTCTGGGCCTATTGTAGGGAGAGTCCATCTGGCAGGAGGTTTGTCTTGGGCTTCCAGGCTGGGTGTCCACTGTCTTCTTGGGGAGCAGGTTCAGAGAGCAGACTTCTCGAAATCCTGATTTCTGTATGGTGTTTGGGTCCCATTATTTGAATGAATAGTTAAGTCCACAGTCAGGTGACTTATGCACTATGAGAAAGACCCCTGGCCCGCAATTCTGCATCTCTGAACCTTGTGTGTTGTGTGGCATAAAGGCTCCAACCCCGGATGAACTGGTCTGAAGCAAGGCTCTGCAAGGATTAAGAAAACCAGATAAGGGGGCCGGGCGGTGGCGCTGGAGATAAGGTGCCTGCTTTGCCTGCGCTAGCCTAGGACGGACCACGGTTCGATCCCCCGGTGTCCCATATGGTCCCCAAAGCCAGGAGCGACTTCTGAGCGCAGAGCCAAGAGTAACCCCTGAGTGTCACTGGGTGTGGCCCAAAAACCAAAAAAAAAAAAAAAAAAAGAAAGCCAGACAAAATACAAAAGCATCAAAAAGTAAATAGAAACTTACATGTGTACAGCAACTCGTTAAAGCATAATATGGATGGTTTCTTTGTATTATAAATCAAATGAAAAGATAAGCTTTTTTCTACAGGGAAATTATGAATCCTGAATTTTATACTGTATTAAATATATTTCTTATACATAAAAAAAAAAAGAAAACCAGACAGCCATAGGGAGAGAATCTGGGGTCCTGGGTACTTTTGTTCTGTAGATCTGACCTTCCTCGGAGTGTGAACTTTATTGTGCAGACTCAATCCACACGGGGGATGGGCAGACATAGTTAACAGACAAAAGTACCTATCTCTTGCTGTTGAAACCTAGGAGGGTCTATTACATCTCAAAAAGGGTGGGTGAAGGGAAAAGGAAACTAGGACAAAGTCTCTGTATTGGGTAAAACAGGGTGTGCTGTGTGGAAGGCTATAGTGATAGGGCAGGCTGGGGACCTGAGCCTTAAACACACCTGTGGATCCTATCCTTTTCTATTGGCCTGTACTACAAGAACTTCGGTTCTTTAAGGATAATTTCCATCTTTCTGACATGCTTGGCAATTTTTTGACAGTATCGGAACCAGTTTCTGAACAGTTCTGACTGAGAAACAATATAGAATCTACACAATGCGCTTCTTTCAAGAACTGCAACATCTTCAGGCTTTAGTAATCAGTTTAGTGTGTGGACAGGAAGATGGGCTACCTTATCACCAAAGTTAGATGAAAGTTTTATGTTTGTAGAGAAGATGGATTGCGTAGCTCTTTAAAGCCCCAGACTTGAAAATATCCATTTTTTTAAACATTTTTTTTAAATTTAAAGAACAATAATTTTCAGAGTTACGGATCGTTGAGTTTTAGTCACATAATATTTGAACCCCAATCACACCGCTAGTGTCCACTCCAACACCTGGTTCCTGTACTTCATCTTAACCCCCAACATACCTCATGACATGTTAGTCATGTTTAAAAGTTCATCATTACAGCTTAGATCTCATGTTTTCAGTATTGTTTGAGTCTGTGCTTTGCGTTTATAGTTATATCACTCTCCACTATAACTACATCACCAGTAGAACCTTGTTCCCCATTATTTCCCTCTCTCTTCTTCCTTCTCACCTTAATTCCGTTCTCCTAAACTCTAGGATTAAGGACGATCTAGGCATTCCTCCCTTTGCCATATTGCATGAATTCATTTTCTTGTTATTTTAATATTTAAACTTTTTATATATTTTGCTACACAGTACAGAGCTCATTGGTTCCCAGGAAATGAACTGCGTTTGGTCGCATGCAGAGTAAACACACCTGTGCCATTTCTCTGGCCTCTTGAATGCATGTTTTTTGTTTCTTGGATATTTGATTACAAGTTGTAGCTCACAGTATCCTCCTCCTGTGTTGAGCCACTATTTCTACTTCTGTGTATGTTTCTTAAGAAAATAGTTTTTTTTTTTTTTTTTTGGTTTTTGGGCCACACCCGGCGACGCTCAGGGGTTACTCCTGGCTATTCGCTCAGAAGTCACTCCTGGCAGGCACGGGGGATCATATGGGGAACCGGGGGATCGAACCACGGTCCGTCCTAGGTTAGCGCAGGCACCTTATATTCAGTGCCACCACCCGGCCCCAGAAAATAGTTTTGGGCCGGAGAGATAGCACAGCGGCGTTTGCCTTGCAAGCAGCCGATCCAGGACCAAAGGTGGTTGGTTCGAATCCCGGTGTCCCATATGGTCCCCCATACCTGCCAGGAGCTATATCTGAGCAGACAGCCAGGAGTAACCCCCTGAGCACTGCTGGGTGTGGCCCAAAAACAAACAAACAAAAAAATAGTTTTGTATTCATAGGAAATCAGCTAGACAGAAACTTGCCCCATCTTTGTTTCCCTGTCAGCTATTAAATATTGGAGTGCTCCTGTGGGTCTGAGTGCTCCCTATGGATTAGAGTGTTCCCTATGGATCAGAATATTCCCCATGGGTCTCGGTGCACCCTGTCTGTGGTGTGGAATCAGAAAGCAACTTGGTTCTCTTTCCCTCTTCCTTTGCATCATCTGAGATCATAAAGCTACATGACATGACACCATCTTGTCAGCTCATGTGCAGAGGACACAGGTGTAGTCTCAGGCGCTGTCCTACCCTCAGCCTCCATGTCGTTGACTTTGCTCCTCACCCTCCCTAGAGTTTGGTCAGGCAAATCATCCCTCCCAGCGATTGCAGGCTGCAGTGGAGGTCATTTCCAACCTCCTGGATAGCCACAGCAACCCCATAAGCTCTGCTTTGTGGTGTGAGAAGTGGGTTTTCGGTCAGTATTTTCCTAGCGGAAGCTTTCCCCAGAATGTTCAGAGGCTTTTGGAATCGGGGTTTTCTGATGAGGCTGCCACTGCCCACCCCACCCCCCCAGTAATGGTGCCCAGAGCATGGGGACGCAGGCTGGGGGTGAGCATAAAGGAAGAGGCATTGGGGCCGAGGTCACACCCACTGAGGCCTTTTTGAGGTGAGTATTGGAGCGGCACCAGGCGGGTGTCTGAAGTGTGTGCAGCCCACGAGATTGAGGCTGGACCTTTCCATGAATATGCCTCACTGCACACTGGTGCTCTGGAAGGTTTGGGGGCCTTAGGTCTGGCCATGAACCTGTTTGCAGTATCCAGTGTTCCAGGGCGAGTGCATAGCAGCAGAGACCCCATCACTTAGATGAGTGTCAGGATTGAACTACACACCCCAACATGAGACCTGCTGGGAGAGGGTAGGTGGACCCTGAGGGGCCTAGCAGGTGGCCTATGCTGGCAGATGCTAGAGGGCCTGGAGATTGGCTTAGGGTGGAGCAGCCGCAGGACACCACCCACCACCAGGCATGCCTTTAGCACTGCAGTTGCAGGGAAGACGTGTGTTTGGAGGTTGTGAGGCAGAGTGGAAATGCAGGGTGCTGGCTGACACCGCGTTCCTTCTTTCTGGCTGACACCGCGTTCCTTCTTTCTGGGCCTATGTGCCCCTGACTCCACCTGTGTCTCATGCAGCGTCTCCAGGAGAACCAAGACGTCCTGAGGCTGGGAGGCGCAGATTTCTGGGGCTGTACATTGTGCTGTCAGAGGTCAGGGCATGGCCTGAAAGTCTTTGGAGCAGGGTGGTGTGGCCCGGCCAGGCCTGCTCCACACAGAGCAGAATCAGAACCTTCTTCAAGCAGGTCTCCCGCCTCCGGCCTCGCTCGGCATGAAGCATCCTACACACAGCTGCTGGGCTGTGCCTCTGAGCCATTTTTATCACCTCCCTTCCCCACATGCTTTTGTCAAATCCAGATTTCTCTTTTCTGGCTTTCTCCCAGCTTTCTGTGAAGGGTCCTGTCTCCCAGCACCCACCCCATGCCAGGCACTGCTGCTCTGCTAGTGTAGGTCTGGTTTCTGTCTGCCCATACCTGGCTCAGCAGCCTGCCAGTGGTCTGATTCTCTGTCCCCTCCAAGGGTTTCTGTTCCTCTCACCTTTCTGGGACAGACTTCTCTGACACCCCCTTCTCAGCCTTTCTCAGGAGGACTTTCGGTAGCACTCTCAGGCCTAACATAAAGTGGTGAGGTCTAAGAATGTGCCAGGAAGCTCTTCTCTGGCTCCCATTAAAGACAGTCTCAGAGCCATGATGGCACCACACCTAGAAGGCTGGAATTTCCTGCTCCTAAGGAGTTTGAGCTGGGCCCCTGGAATTTCTGGCACCTATAAAAGTCTAGGCTGGGTCCCTGGAACTTTTGCATTCATGAAGCTGTGGATTGGCTTCCGAGCTTTCGAACATTTCTCTGCTGGCCCGAAGATGGTCTTCTGGGATGTTTCCACAATAGACAGTGTTCAGCCTGGCTGGCTGCATCAGGCTTTGGCTCTGTCCTATGATGCACCCATGCCTCACACCAATGCCCGTTTTAGTTCAGTCAGGAGCAGAATCCAGATGGTGTGGAAGCTTTGTTTCTTAGGGCCTTATTGATTCACTATAAAGTCACACTCATTAGTTCTCTCTGTGAATTTTTTTTTTTGGGCCACACCTGGTGACACTCAGGCATTAGTCCTGGCTATGTGCTCAGAAATCGTTCCTGGCTTGGGGGACCATATGGAATGCTGGGGATCCTACTGAGATCTGTTCTGGATCAGCTGTGTGCAAGGCAAACATCCTACAACTGTGCTATCGCTTCAGCTCCTCTCTGTGAATTTTTATCACGGAACACCTCCTATCCCGTGACCTTCCCATATATGCACTTGCCCCTGGGACCTCATACACATCTCTGTAATCCTGTACACATCCCTTGTGACCTCACACATTTCTTGTGACCCCAAACACATCTCCTGTGACCTCACACATTCTCTATGACATCATACACATCCCCTATGAACTCATACATGCTCTCCTGCAACCTCTCAACATCCCCTTTCACCTCAAGCACATCCATTGAGATCGCAAATACATCCCTTCCAACTTCATGCATGCTTCCAAATGGCCTCAGACATGTTCCATGTGAGCTTAACACATCCCTGGTGACCTCTCATATGCCCCCTGTGAACTCACACATCTCACATATTTCCTGTGACCTCACAATGCTCTCTCAGCAGGCTTGGGTGCCATAATTCCCCATGCTCAACCTGGTGCATATAAATGTCAAGAACCAAAGCACGAGATAGAGTCCTTACAATATTGAGGGAGAAAGAAAGACTCAAATACAAGGGAAACATAAAATTCACATCAGAGTTATCAAAAGAAACTCTACAAGAAAGAGCAGAGTGGAATATAGGTTCGAAGTACTGAATGAAAAATCAGAATCTTTTATCTTGCAAGTTATCACTCAGATTCGAGGGACGGATAAAAGCACTCAGAAAAACAACAGCTGAAGGAAGACATTTGTTGCTCCTAAAATAGCTCTGCAAGAACTACTGAATGGACTCCTAGAAAAAAAAGGGACTGGAGCCATAATGTAGCAGGTACGGCATTTGCTTTGCATGTGTCTGGCCTGGATTTGATCCCCAGCATCCCATATGGTCTCCCCTAGCACTGCTAGGAGTAATTCCTGAGTACAGAGCCAGAGAGACACAGTTTTGTCTGTGCTAACCGGGCCCATTGTGGACCTTTCACCACTGAGATCCATTATATCTTTGCTGTGATCTGAGCCAGTGTGTTAGGAGCGTAAGATCCATGAGATCCAGGTGTATCCCCTGAGCATCATTGAGTGTGCCTTCCACCTGCCCCCCTCTCTCCAAAAGAAAAAAAAAACACCACAGATGTTGAGTGGAAAAAATGACCAAAATCCACATAGAAAAATAGTGGCAATTTCCTTCATATAAACAATTGGTTAAATGTCAGTGGACTGAAGTCTTCTACCAAAGGCCACAGAGTGACTGGACGGATGAGGAAGCTCACAAGGAGACACCTGAATTGCAGGATAAGCATGTGAATTCACGTTAATCGCAGGTTAAGCACAGGTTCAAGTGAAAGGTGGAAGAACAGTCACAGGCTAGGGCAGACTCAAAGGGGCAGGGACGCTCTTCTGTGATAGTTCAGTCAACATTACAGCTAAAGACAGCATTGAGATAGTGTAGGGTTAGGGGCCAGGAGAACTTCATGCTTATCTGCATGTCTGTACTGAATGAAGGGTCGCAAGGGTTTTGTTTTGTGTTTGCGTCACACCCAGCAGTGCTCAGGGCTTTCTCCTGGTGGTGCTGGGTTCCATATGTGCCATGGGGGATCATACTGGACTCAGTCATATGCAAGGCAAATACCTTCTCCTTATATAGCCGAAGGGGCAGCAAAGTTTCTGAAGCAATTAATGACCTACAGACCCCAAAGATTCATTGGTAGAAATACAAGAGCAGGGAAAAATGCCTTTATAATAACTAGCATCATCAGTACATGAGAACATGGCCTTCTGTTTTCCTGGATGCCCCCAGGGGCATGGGGCACAGTGGGGACACAGGTGCTGTATTCAGTGGGATCTTGCCTCCCAGCTATCTTATGTGACCCAAACAGAACCCAAACATAGAGCAGCTTCTTTTGCAGAACTTGCTGTGGGATGTGGGGTGTTTGTAGCAAAGGCAACGTTCAGGACAAGTGATGTTTCTTGGCTGCCAGAATACTGACCAGAATTGAGGCCATGAGCAGCTCACTGTGCTCTGCTGGGAGCTTGTGACCAGGACAGCCTGCAGAGCTGTGTGGGCCAGAAGTTTGCCTCCTGTGCAGTATCTATCACAGGCATCTCCAAGTATTGACAGAACTTAGCAGAAGGGGTACCAGCCTCTACCCAGGCTCCACTAGTTCTCTGTTGGCATCTATCTGGTCTTGAGCTTTTGTGTTACTGATTTCCATGAAATATGATCTGTTTGTAGATACAGAAAAGTTAACACAGACTACAGGGTTTTCAAGGCCCTCTTCAGCTAAGACCATTGTTCATGGACATTTTGAAGACAAATTGGTAATCAGGGAGCCGGGAGGTGGCGCAGGAGGTAAGGTGCCTGCTGCCTTGCCTGCGCTAGCCTAGGACGGACCACGGTTCCATCCCCCGGTTCCCATATGGTCCCCCGTGCCTGCCAGGAGCGACTTCTGAGCGCATAGCCAGGAGTAACCCCTGAGCGTCACTGGGTGTGGCCCAAAAACCAAAAAAAAAAAAATTGGTAATCAGTGGATTGGTAGCTGCAGTTGCCATTAAATTGCTCCTCTTCGCTGCCTGTAGCTTGTGATTCCGAAAGTCCAGAGACTGGACATTTTCTACCAGTAGTGGTGACTCGGGCCCTGGTGGAGAGCAGCATTTCCACAGATCTCTTTTGCCAGGAATAAGCCAATCATTTACCAGGTGCCTGGATGTTTGGGCTGATTTGCTTCAATGACGTGAAGTACAGCAGCTGCTAGAGGCGGGGATTTCATCATCTACATCAGGGTATAGTATCAGGAAAAGGTTGCCTTGATGTGATCCAGAGAGACACAGTTTTGTCTGTGATAATCGGGTCCATTGTGGACCTTTCACCACTGAGATCTTGCTGTGCTCTGAGCCAGTGTGTTAGGAATGTAAGATCCATGAGATCTAGGAGATCTAGGAGATCTCAGTCATCCCTGCTGTGCTCCAATCTGAGTGTATTTTTTTTTTTTTTAGTTTTTGGGTCACACCCAGCTTTTCTCAGGGGTTACTCCTGGCTCTGAGCTCAGAAATAGCCCCTGGCAGGCTCGGGGAACCATATGGGATGTCAGGACTCGAACCACTGTCCTTCTGCATGGAAGGTAAACACCTTACCTTCATGCTATCTCTCTGGCCCCGCAGTCTGCGTGTATTGAGCAGCAGCTTCCTGGGCCACAGGAAAGAGGGTGGTAAGGCAGTGCAGCTTGAGGTTAACAGTCATGCCACATCTGCCCACTCCTGCCCCAGTGATGACTGGTGGCCCCACTGCCATGTTGCCCACACCTGTTTCAATGACATCCATTGCTGTGGGCCATGCTGGGAGGGGTCAGTTCTCTGTGGAAAGTTTGGCAATGTGTGCTTTGGGTCTCGTGGACCTCCACTGTGCCAGTCCTGCTGCCTGTGTGCAGTAGCCAGCCCAAGACAGCATTTAATCCAGAAAGCCTGTTGTGTTCCAATAAAACTTTATAGACACTGAAATCTGGATCTTGCCATCTTTGCATGCTGTGAAATATTATTTTGATTGAAAAATCAGTTACCAGTGTAAAAAACAGTTTTAGCTTATGGGCCACATAAAAATAGGCAGTGGCACTGGGCCTCCATTTAGTTTAGCAACAGATCCAGCAGATACATGGGAACACTGTGCCCCCAGAAATACGATCCTCTCAAACACAGTGAATGGTCAAGATCACATGCATGGCCCTGGAATGGTCCTAATCTATCCCAGGATAGAGTGGGTGTCCCAGAGTGGGTGTGTGTGTAGTGACCACCTGGCTGACCACTTGTGTGGGCTCACCAGCACTCTGCTAAGTGATCAGGGAAAAAATCTCAGGAAAGGAGAAATCACCTGGCACACAGGGACAGACAGTTCAGTGGCTCTGTACTCTTCAGCATCACCAGCTGTATCTCCACTAAATTGCAAGACATCCAGAGACAAGAAAATCAGTGTATTAGCAAGCTCAGACCCAAATGTGATGTTTCAGAGCAAGACAGCTCAGATCAATATCCTAAACATGCCACTTAAGGAATTAGGAAGAGGGTGAGCCTGTGTGAGCAGAAGGAAAACAATCAAGACTAGAGTGGACACATGAGGGTTGGCAGTCTGGAGGATGACCAGCAGCATCAGCAGTCGGTTCGTTGGAAAGGTCAGGAATCCTGACACCCTGTTAACTAGGTTGAGTAAGAGAAGGAGAATCCCATTTCTGAAACCAGAAACAGGGCAGTACATGTGGCCTGGCCCTCATTGTGTCAGTGCTGAGTGGAGCTAGAGACCTAGAGATGGGGATAGTCACACCCTCACCTGTCACAGGCTGGGGACAGGGATGAAGGGGTCCCTCGGTGTTAGGCCAGCCCCAGGCTGGCCCACATGCTCTGGTCAGCTCTGTGGGCTGAGCCTACACATTCTGAATGGATTCTTTTTTTTTTTTTTCGGTTTTTTTTTTTTGGGGTCACACCTGATGGCGCTCAGGGGTTATTCCTCAGAAATCGCTCCTGGCAGGCTCAGGGGACCATATGGGATGCTGGGATTTGAACCACTGTCCTTCTGCTTGCAAGACAAACGCCTTACCTTCATGCTATCACTCCGACCCCATTCTGAGCTTATTCTTACTACAACGCAGTGTCAGACAGTGGCAGGTGTGTCATATGCCCTCTAGAAGAACTGATCTGCTTTTTTTTTTGTTTGTTTTTGTTTTTGGGTCACACCTGGTGATACTTGAGTTACTCCTGGCTATGTGCTCAGAAATCGCTCCTGGCTTGGGGGACCATATGGGACACCATGCTGTCCTGGATCAGCTGCATGCAAGGCAAATGCCCTACCGCTGTGCTATCACTCAGGTCCCAGATATGGGTCATTGTTCTCTCCTGTCTCCTCACTAGTGACAGATCATCTTGCCCAAGTTGGCTCTTGGTGATGGATGCCTGCCTGGGGATAGCTTTGGAGATGAAGACAATGAGAGGGCCTGGAATTTGAAGAGCTGCCTTGTCATGAATCTGAACAGAGCTTCACTGAATCTAGGTGTGAGTCTCTGACATATTTTGGAGGAAAAGTGAGTTAGAAAAAGCATAAGAAGAGGGCTCCTAGTTCATTAAAGCCCTGGCAGCAGGCAGGCTGGCAGGCGCCCTCTCTTGGTCTTACCGCTTTCTTCCCAGGACTGGCTGCTCTCAGCACCTAGCAACCACCGTTCCTGCTTCAGATCAGGATGCAGAAAATACTGTTCCTAATTCTGTATGGACAGCTGCCTCATGGGGGGAGGGCACAGATTTCTTTTAAGATTTTTTTAAACGAATTTGTTTTACATGACTGGGCACAAAATTTAAAGAAAAGTGAATGATTTAGAAAATGAGCATATCATTGATTTTTTCCCCCCAAATTGAAATGGTAGTTCATGCTTTCTGAATTTCTCATATTCTTTGATATGTCTGGTTGGAGTAGGTCTCCCTGTGCAGTGTCCCTAGCTAGGGTATAGTTGCTCTGACCATACAGAGCTGTCTTGCTTGGGTGCCAGAATGGAGAGTAGGGGCCCGAGGGTTGTGGTGATGTGGCTTCTGGTGGCCAGTGGCCTCTGGTGTCTACTACTGCTCCTGTATGGACTCTGGTGACAGTCACCTGGGGCCATCCGAGGAGTACCCATATGGTCTCGGTCAATTGGACTCTTCTCAGAACTGGGTCCCCACTATCACCCTTGGAACTGGTACTACCCTAGAGATTCCCAGGGACTAGCATAATTCCCAGAGCTGGACAAGAATGTCCCCATGAAGGGCTGGAGTGATGGCACAGCAGGGAGGGCATTTGCCTTGCACACAGCAGACCCAGGTTTGATCACCAGCATCCTATGGGGTCCCCTGAGCCTGACCAGAAGAAAGTCCTCTGAGTCTGACAAGGTGTAATTTCTGAATGTAGAGTCAGGAGTAACCCTTGAGCACTGCCTGGTGTGGCCCAAAACACCCCAATGATGACCCCCACCCTTGTCCCCATGAGTCAACATACGGGAACCTGCACGTTCAACAGGTAAATGAGTCATGTGTCACTCATCACTGTCTCTATCATTGTTGGGGTCGTGGTACCTTGATGTTGCCAGGATTGAGACAGGTTCCATCCTCTGCTTTGATGCTGAGTAGAGGTGGCCAGCAGTAACATTCCTGGGCTAGTAAGTAGTGAGAAGCAGGTGTTCTCAGCCCACTGGGCAGCCTTGCATGTTGGCTGAGTTTCCTGAAAGTGATGTTTCTGTCTAGAAATAGATGGTGTGTCCAAGGAACACGTGTGTAGTATATGACTGTGAGTTGGTCCCTCATGACCCTTTTGCCTGTGTTCTCAGGCTTTGTCCTGTGCAGAACAGCAGGGGTCAGGCACTATCCTGACCCCTACACCCAGATGAAATGTGGTGTTGCATGGTGAGTCTCTGCCAGGGAAGTGGCACCAAGAATTTTAGGTTGTCCCTTTTCAGGCTCTGAGGCAGTTCTAGGTCCTGGGAGCCTTTGTGCAGTGCCCCGTGGTTGTCACCTGCTCTGACAAGGTTATTGCAAGGCAGAGGGTCATTCCAGTGCAGGTGTTGACCGTCCACTCAGCTGCATCCATTGTTCCATTGGCTTCTCTGCAATACAGCACATGAAGTTTCAGTTAAAGTAGTTGGGAAAGTAAAAGAAACAAGAATAATAAGGGAATAAGAAAAAGTACATCTGCTCAAAGACAGACTCTTCTAGGTGAGGGAAGCCAGAGTCTCGCACTTTGAATCTCCAAACTGTAAGAGCAAATACATGATGTCAATAGAGTCACAGGTATTTCTCTGTTTTTAATGAACACCCCCAAAAGGAAATTAAAACAGCAATTCTATTAGAAACAGCATTGAAAAAAATTAAGTATTGATAAATTCAGATTAAGAGGCACAAGACATGGAAATGTCATTCATATTTTGAGGTGAAGGAAGGGGTCATTAGTGGCAAAATGTTCAGGCCATGAATGTCACAAGCAGGTTCATGGCCACATGATGAATCAGTCCATACATGGGGTTGAATATCTACCTCCTCTGCACCGAGGGTGGACACCCACTTCACCTGCATGCTGGGCCCAGGGTCCTGCAGGTGATGCTATGCCTCTCCTGGTTGCAATGTAGAATCGGATGTGGTCAGTTTGTCCATAACTGCACTCTCGGTGACCAGAGTCTTCTGTCCAGTAGTGTCTGCACTGAGGCAGATGGAAGCTGTGCTAGGAGAGCCCTTCCCACTCTCAGGCAGCCTGCATTGGCATTCACCCCCACCTTATGTCCCTCTGGCATTTCTCTGTTCTTTGTGGTCTGGGGGTCTGTGGGTGTCATGTCTGCTATGACTTGGGGACTGGATAGTTCCCTGCACCACCCATTTTCTTGCAGCTGTGAATCTGGCTTCAGAAATGCTGTTGCCAAGGGAAGCAGGGCCAGCCCAGGGGCTGTGTGTAGGGGCTCTGGGGATGGGTCCAGGAAACACAGGGCATCTTCTCTTTTGCACTCAGCAACTTACCAGGTGTATTTTGGTTTAATTCTTGTTAAGAGCACCAGTTTCTAGAATAGTCTTCAAAGCCCTGTGGAAACAGGTCCGCTTCTGTCAGGGACATTGGCTGGATCTGTAGTCTTAGCTGGACTGCAGAGAACAGCATCTAGATCCTTTCGTCTGGGCATGTTGAGTAAAACCAAAAGGCGAGTCCTGAAAAGAGGTACGTGAGCTGCAGCCTCTGTGCATTTGCCACTCACCCAGGGCTCTGGCTCCAGGCCTCTCCTGTCACCTTCTCACTCTCGTGCTGGTTATCTTCACATCAAAGCTGGGGTGGCACCCAGAAGCATTGCCATGTGCTATGTTCCTTGAGCTATGCCTGCAATTGTTTCAGTTCTCACAAACTCTAAAGTCTTTGCCTTTTTCTTGCTAGATTTATTGGAAAATGCCCCTTAGACTGTACAAGCATTCAGAACTCAAAGCTGTGCTTTTTTCTTTTTAGTTTTTGGGCCATACCTGGTGGTTACTTTTGGCTCTGTGCTCAGAACTCAATCCTGGCAGGCTCAGGGATGGGATACCAGGGATCAAACCCAGATCAGTTTTGTGCAAGGCAAATGGGAGCCCTGTCTGCTGGGCTGTTGCTCCGGTCCACAGCTCTGATTTCCTTTTTTTCCCCAGGCCACATCTGGTGACGCTCAGGACTTACTCCTGGCTATTCACTCAGAAATTGCTCCTGGCTTGGGGGATCATATTGGACTTCTGGGGTTTGAACTGTGGTCCATCCAAGGCTAGTTCGTGCAAGGGAGACGTTTTCCCTCTGGTGCTACCACTTCGGGCCCAGGTGTGATTTCTCTTTTTTGGGGCCACTCTTGGCTCTACGCTCAGAAATCACCCCCGGCAGGCTCGGGGGACCATATGAGATGCCGGGATTCGAATCACGGACCTTCTCCACGCAAGGCAAGCGCCTTACCTCCATACTATCTCTCTGGCTCCCCAGCTGTGATTTCTTAAGCACCATTTTGCGTTGTCTTTCATAAAAGGCATTGAGAAGCCTCTGCCAACATATGCTTACCAGGAGTTCACCAGAGAACAAGACAGGCCCTGTGCTAAGGAGAGAAGAGCCTGAAGGAGCCTTAGCTCCACCCACGCCTGGCTGAATCCCTGAGCACTGACATTTTATTGCTCAGATCCAAAATATCAGGACTTAGGTAACTGACTCTGCTGCCTGTCCTGTCACCCAGACTAGATACTCAGCAGCTTTGGTAACTCAGTACAGTCATGTGTAGGGACAAGCCCGCAGGGATTCCATTGTCCCCCAGAGACTGAGGACCCTTTGTGAGGCTCCAAACACTTTCTGGCTCTGTTTCATCAATGCATTTGGATGTCTGTTCATGTCAGACTGAGCCAGGTATTGATTAAAGTTTCTAACTTTATAGTAACGCTTGTGTTATTGTTTTTGTTTTTGTTTTTTTTTTGGTTTTTGGGTCACACCCGGCAGTGCTCAGGGGTTACTCCTGGTTCCATGCTCAGAAATTGCTCCTGGCAGGCACAGGGAACCATATGGGGCACCGGGATTCGAACCGATGACCTTTTGCATGAAAGGCAAACGTCTTACCTCCATGCTATCTCCCAGGCCCCACGCTTGTGTTATTGTTAACACTAATAAATGCACACTTGATCCATTATCACCTGGTGTCAGACTTCTTTTTTAACCATTTTTATTAAGGTATTAGCATTTACAGTATTGTTAATTATATTTTTCAGGCAAACGTCATTCCAACGCTAAACCCATTCCCAGAGCGTCCACACCCCTTCATCAGTATCCCAAGGGCCCTTCCCAATCAGCTCTATGCTTATGTCAGCTCTGTAGACAAAATCTCTAGTTCTGAGGAACTTCTTGTTTCCTTACTATGTTTCTTGGTGTCAAATTTAAAATCAGACAGTTCATACTAAAATTTATGATTAACACGCTTACTTTTATTTATTGGGTGTACTCTTAATTTCTCCTTGTTGTTTCTCAAGTGTTTTTAATAAAGAGAGCTGGTACCTAGTCACCTGACCAGGAAGGTAATTAATGCCACCTCAGGGCATTGGAGTAGTAGGTGGCTGGGCACACTTGAGACTCACCAGCTGTGGTGGTGGACTGAGTTCATCTGTAGTGTTCACAGAACTCTTCCACAGAAGTTTATGGAGTCCCAGGCTGACTGAGATAGACAGGGACCTGGACGGTGAGCACAAGTGGCTCTTGGCTCCATGTGCGGTTGGACTTTGGGTGATGTGTGAAGGTCTGAAGTTTTCTCATGGGCAGATGAAGTGTGTGTGGGAACCGATAGAAACCATTGCCATGGGAACGAGGCCTTATTTCTTCACGTTGGTTGGACTCATCTGTGGCAGCAATTATCTAACCCAATTTTTTATGCTATTCTCTTTTTTTGTTAAACAGTTCAATGCAGGAATGGAGTGATAGTACAGGTACTTTCCTAGCACAGAACTTACCCGGATTTCATCCCCAGCATCCCGCATGGTCCTGTGAATCCTGACAGGAATTATCCCTGAGCACAGAACCAGGAGTAAGTCCTGAGCACAGATGGGTGTACCCAAAGCAAAATAAAAGTTAAATGCATATAAGGGATAATGACATTAACGGACCAAAAATGCAATGGTGCTGGGATGTGATCTTTGCTGTCACTCTTCACAGTCATGGCAGCAGCTTCCAGTCCAGATGCTTCTTTCATGGTTTTTGTTTTGTTTTGGGGCTATACCCAGCAGTGCTTAGGGGCACTCTTGGTGATGTTCATGGGACCATATGTGGTGCCAAGGATTAAAAAAGGGTCATTCGTGTGCCATGAAAATGCCTTAGTCTTTGTACTATCTCTTTGGTTACCAGGCTCTTTTTTTTTAAAGTTCAATTTTAGGGGCCAGAGAGATAACACAGTGGTAGAGCATTTGCCTTGTATGCAGCCACTCCAGGATAGACAGTGGTTTGAATCCCAGCATCCCATATGGTCCCCTGTGCTGGCCAGGAGCAATTTCTAAGCACAGAGACAAGATTAATCCCTGGGGCCAGAGAAATAGCATGGAGGTAAGGCATTTGCCTTGCATGCAGAAGGATGGTGGTTCGAATCCCGGTATCCCATATGGTCCCCCAGCCTGCCAGGAGCAATTTCTGAGCATAGAGCCAGGAGTAGTCCCTGAGCGCTGCCGGGTGTGATCCAAAAAAAAAAAGTTCAATTTTATATTAGGCAATGTGATTTATACTGGTAGTGGCAGAGTTTCATGGGTAAACCAGCAGGCTGCAGACTAGAACAGCAAATCATGACTGTTCTGTTTCATTGGACTAAGAGTCACAAGAACCCACATATGGTAAGACTCTTTATTATTTCCTGTGATCTGCACTTTGAGGTTGGCCACCTCAATTCTTGTTAATCTCTCTGTAGCACTCTTAAGTTTTGGGGGAATCACATCCGGTGGCACTCAGGGATACTTCTGGCTCTGTGCTCAGAAATTGCTTGAACCACTGTTTGTCCTGGATAGGCTGCATGCAAGGCTGTGCAATCTCTCTGGCCCTCAATTTATTTTTTTGGTTTGTTTTTGGGTCATACCTGGCAGCACTCAGAGCTTACTCCTGGCCCTGTGTTCAGAAAAAACTCCTGGCAGCAATCAGGGGACACTATGGATGCGAAGAATCGAACCCAGGGAAGCCACCTGCAAAGCAAACACTCTCTGTGCAGTGCTATCACTCCAGCCCCGTAACATCTGATTTCTATGCTCAAAAATACATTAATTGTGGCTAGAAAAAATGAGGTGCAGATCAGATGGGAATAAGCTGTGAGGATGCAAGCACACCACTGGGAAGTGGAGTTTGAGCTCACCTTGAACCCTGGAGAAACAAGCCGGTTCTCAGTTTCTCATGAGTTCTGGGCCTTCTCCACACGGCTTAGCAGTGTTGTGGTCTGTGGACAGAGATTTCTGAGACTAGCCTCCTCCTTGGCCTCAGGGCTCTGCACCTTTTCTCTGCTGTCAGTTACTGGAGGCTGAGACCCAGGCCAGTGCCCCCATCCAGCCTGCATGGGCCGTTTGGGTGGGACAGTGCGAGGGAGGTCGCTGGATTTTTGCTTTCTCATCACTGAGTGGGATGTGGCAGCAGCTTGCGGTCTGGAGCTGTGCTGGGCTCTCCAAGTCTTGCCTGGTTATGTAAGGCTGCACAAGTCATTGACCTTGCACTCAAACCTTTTTTCAGGAAACACATAGAGGGAAACTGCATTTACCTCCAGGGGGTGTGAACTGTGCAAACTTCCCTGCAGTGACTTTACACATCAGTGACTCCCAGTGAATAAGTAAATGTACATACATCGGGGGACAAAGTTTAGATCAATCAGGAATCTGAACCTGGGCTCACCATTGCTCCCTGTAATAGAGCCAGATTGCTGGTGAGCACTGTATAAGGCAGGAGTCCTCAAACTTTTTAAACAGGGGCCCAGTTCACTGTCCCTCAGACCATTGGAGGGCCAGGCTATAGTAAAAACAAAAATTATGAACAAATTTCGATGCACACTGCATACATCTTATTTTGATGTGAAGAAACAAAACGGGAACAAATACAATATGTGGCCAGGGGTCGTAGTTTGAGGACCACTGGTATAAGGAATGAAAATGTATGTTATGGAGGTGCATACGTCACCCCCTTTGGTCCTCTGAGCCCCCAGGCATGATCCCTGAGTCAGAGCAGAAGTCTTCCCTGAGCATCATCAGGCATGGTCCCCAATGCCGAGGGCCAGAAAAATGTTTGTGGCTTTATTCCCTGGGCCCTAACTCTTTGCTCACTCATTTGGGAACATGAGCGGCTCCTGATGTATGAATAATTGTGAGGGTGCTTCATGTCTGAGCCATCCCCACCGTGTCTGCATAATGGGGTGCTGTCTTCTCTGGTGTCAGGTATGGCCCTCCCGAGGAATCTTGGGATTCGTGGATCTAATTCCACGTCAAGGGCCCCTTCCTGCCTGAAGTGAGTTCCCACTTGTCCTCTTGCCTCTGTCCTCACTGCCCCCTGCCTCCTGTGGCAGTGAGCCCCTGTGGGGGTCAGAGCCCAGTTCTCAGGGAAAGCCTGCCTACAGTCCCCTTCTGCTGACCTGGAGTGTCCATTTGCCTGCCCCGTCCTGCATTGGCATTTTCCTGTGACCTTGAGGAATCTTGGTCAGTGCAGGGGTGTGCTGAGGGATGGGGGACCTGAGCGGAGATGGCTCTCTGCTGGCTGCAGGTGGGCCTCAATATTGATGGCCTGCCCCAGGCCCATGGTCTACATCACTGGGTTTGGAACCCTCTGCCCTTCCTGGCGCTTAGTTCCCCTGTTTAAGGGTTCTAGGTCCTCAGCCTCCACAGGACCGTGTGTCCCTCTTATCTGTCCTCTTTGATGATCACACCAAAGGCAGGCTCTGTTTCTAATGCCAGTGATGCTGTGTGAGTAGTGCTTAGGGAGACGTGTATGACGAGCTTTCGAGGGGGACCTGGTGTGGCTGTATCTGACCTGAACAACTGCCTGCAAAGCTGCCTGGTGGTGTCCATGGTTCTTCTCCCACAGACCCAGTGCTCCCTAGGTTGAAACGGCGCCTCCCCAAGAACATGGCTCCATGGGGAGCCAACATGGTGCTACTCCCTGTTGTAGCCAAGTGGGGTTGTTTAGTACCTTGCCCCAGAGATACACTGCTCACAGTCTATGTTGTGTTGTGCTGCCCCACTATGTGTGTTGGCTTATGTGGTTCTGTCGTAGTGTGTTAATATGTTTTATTTGGCTGTGATGTGCTGGTGATGTGACTCCATGGCAGGGAGATCCAGGCTCTGTCACCTGGACCAAGGGGTTAGGACCCACCAGGGCAGGTGAGCAGGACCTGCACGTTTGGGTTGGAAGTGGGAGAAGGAAGAGTTTTGTTCTTTGTCCTGGACTGAACAGGAGTTGGACAGTGGAAGGGAGTTGGGAAATGCAATTGCTCTGCAGCAGGTTTGGGATTGTTTGTGTCCCTAGCACACTTATCTTGATGACAAGGCACAGTCTGCAAGATTCTGTCTTTGGTAACGATGTGATCAGATGGCTGCAGTGAACTGCAAACTCACTTTGGATTATTAAAAGGGCTTAAATATTGTGAATTGATGTGATAATTATGGTAATTGTAATTGGATAAACACTTTACTTGCCTTCATTAATGCGGCTGTGATACTCACAGGGAAGAAGCACTGTCAGAATATGCATCGATGGACCTTTTGTAACTTTGAAAATAGGCCACTTTTTGCAAGGCACAGGCCGGAGAGAGGTGCTGACTGGACCTATCTGCTGCTAAGCTGCCTTGATCTATTGTGTCCCTCATTTGTGGATGTGGTAGGTCCTGAACCAGTGGTTTGCTGGACCTTTCTGAGCTGGTGGACTTTGTTGAACATATGGAGAAAGCAATTCCCCAATCAAGATGGCATTTGTGAGGGTCTCAGTAAGACTTTGTGATGTCTCTCCATTGCCGACACCTGGGGACACTCAGTGCACAAGGAGTCTAGATAGTTGGGCACAATTGCACATCACCCCAGGATCCCTCTAACTCTCAGGAGATGCCCAGGGGCCAGATGTTTATCCCAGTCCAGGAGGTTGACAGAGCTAACAAGAGGCTGTTTCTGTATGTGTGGGTAGCATGTTCACATGCTCACATACCTGCAGGTGTTGTGTGTTTGCATGCACCCATGCTTGCCCCTGCATACATATATTGCATACACATGTAATGCCATGTGCATGCAGTACATGGGTTTGTGACATATCTGCATGTATGTATAGCCAGGTATGCTTTCACATGGATACCAATGCACAGATGTCTGTGTGTACATGTGTTTTCTCAGTAGGGCTGTAGAGGCAGGTGGAATATTTGTTGAATAGCAATATTTGTTAAAAAGGATGGGGCTGGAGTGGTGGCACAAGCAGTAGGGCACTTGCCTTATGCATGCTAACCTAGGATGGACCATGGTTTGATCACCCGGCATCCCATATGGTATCCCAAGCCAGGTGCGATTTCTGAGCGCATAGCCAGAAGTAACCCCTGAGTGTCAACGGGTGTGGCTCAAAAACCAAAAAAAAATTTTTTTTTGTTGAAAGGAGCCCCTCTCCCAAGACAGGTTGCTGTGCTGTGACCCTGGCTGGCCCTTGCCTTCCTTCTGTGTTTAGTTGCTTTGCTCTGCCTCTCGCTCCTGCATGCACTCCTGTCCCTTTGGTATGAGTCAGGCAGGTTGCACCTGGCACAGGTGGTGGGCTCCAGGCCCCAGGAGCTAGTCGGACTCTCACGGAGGCCACCAGCAGCCCTGGTCGCTGACCCATCCAAATAGAATCAGAGTTGGGCAGAATATCAGGGTCCTTGGGGGATGATTTGGGGGTTCTAACAGTGATCTTGGGTCTGGTTGCTAATCATACCCTAATTTTCCAATCTTTGTCCCCTGATCATGCCTCCTTCTGACCTTGTTTTCTTCTGTGCTCCCCAGTCTTATGGTCCCCTTGAACTCCCTGGAGCCTGTGTGGCCAAGGAGGAAAAAGGCTGGTGTAGAACAGTTTCCCATAGTGAATGATGACACCTTCCAGGTCCACTGGAACAGCCCAGTGATCTTGGATGCTCTTGGGGATCTCTCTTTGCTCCTGGAGAGAAGGCAAGTTTCCAGGGGGCTGGTAAGGGGCCACACACACAATTGGGCACCCCCTGGTCTAGAGGAGCTATAGCTGGGACCGAACACTTCTCTCTCTCTCTCTTTTTTTTTTTTCGGTTTTTGGGCCACACCCGGTGACGCTCAGGGGTTACTCCTGGCTATTCGCTCAGAAGTCGCTCCTGGCAGGCCAGGGGACCATATGGGGAACCGGGGGATCGAACCGTGGTCCGTCCTAGGTTAGCGCAGGCAAGGCAGACACCTTACCTTCAGCGCCACCGCCCGGCCCTGAACACTTCTCTTTTGTAGGGGGCCAAGGAGTGGGGTGCCAGGCTGGTATTAGGAGGTCTCATCTGCTTGGACTACTGTTGGTGCCTCTAGGCAGAAGATTTTGGGTAGTGTCCTTAGTGTTCTGGCTCTGGTGCCCCTGAAAACACTGGGAGTACCAAGTCTTCTCTGAAACGGGGCTGGGTGTGTGCAGACTTTTTTTGTTGCTTCTTGGAGCTCTGGCCATAGATGGCACCCTCACCCATCTGTAACCTCCCATCTCAGGTCACAATCCCCTTCACCCAAGGTCTCCTGCGTCTCCACAAGAGGCTTTCCAGTGGTACTCAGGGGAGATGCTGCCCAGTGATTCTTGATCAATCAGGCAGGTGATTCCCGGTGTGGGAGTCCTTAGGGCTGCCCCCTGTGATGCTCAGAGGAGCATTTGATGCTGGACTTTGAACTGGAGTTGGCTGCACAGTTGCTCCTGATGCATTGAGTTTGAATCTACAACAGTTGGTAATATTACATCAAGTACTGGGATGCTGTTTATTATATTTTAGTCATTAATTAAAATATTAAGCAAAATGCAGAGTAACTTATCTGGTATACACCATTACACATCTTCTGCTAATGGCAATAAAGTGATTATGAAACCATTGGAAATATGGAGCTATGCTGCTGAATGCCCTGATAATTGGATTTCACACATTGCTCTCGCCACCTATTGTTTTTGAAGTGATTGTGTCACAGAGACTTCATTATGCTGTGAATGGTTTTCTGTAATCCTCATTAGCAGGAGCCATGAGGCACTTCCCTGAGTCTTTGCTTACCAGCCCTATTTTCTCTTGTTTCTCACGATCGATCCTCTACTCTCAGAAGAGCAATTGTTTTCTCTGCAGCTTTTTTGACTGGGGTAAGTGGGAGAGTTTGGCCCATGACTGGAGCTGGTAGTGTAGCTGCAGTCAGTGTTCCTGCCCCTCTTGGGAACTCTGGGGACTTGTGGTCCTGTTACCTGAGCTTTCCATGATCCATGTGAAGAGACAGCCTGCAGTAGGGATTGATAGAGCAATTAGTCCTACTGGCACATACCAGTGTTCTGATAAGCTCTGGACTGCATTTATGGGGTGGCCACACCACCTACATGCAGGCCTCCATTCTGCTGTCCCTCTTCTGCATCCCCTCTGAGCCAGACCCTCTCCTAAAGAGAGAACAGAGGTCAGGGGACTAGGGTGAAGGCAGGAGGAATCAGTATGTGATACACAGGTTTTGTGTCAGAGATGAGGTGGGTCTTTCCACTGTGCCATCGGAGCATGGAGCCATGAGAAGGGGGAACTCTGAGTGAAATTGGCGAGGGCTGTGCAGAGGAGGGGTAATTCTGTGGCATAAACTGGTGGAATCCCCTTGCGAGGGGACAGTTTTGGCTCTTCTGTTTGTGGAAGACTGAGAGGCTTGAGAACAGCCTGTAACTGTTCACGTGATCCTAGAGTCATGCTCCCTCAGAAATGTGAATGTCCTTCCTCCCCACCCCACACCAGCCTGTACTCTAGACAGGCTTTCTACTTCCCTCATTCAGTCACATTTTGTTATGATAGGACACCTGGGACACTTGGGATATTGGTCATGGGAATGTTGCGTTGCTGAAGGATATACATATATCCTTCTTACCACAGGCTGTGTTCTTTACACTGACTGTATAGAGAGAGGAGGTACAGTAAATGCACCCCATATGCACCTCAACCCAGACCCTTGCTGGCTCTGCATTGTGTATTGGGGGACAAAAAAAGAAGCGACAATGTTCCTGCAGGGCTCAGACTGAGGCCCTGAGAGCCCCCAGCATTCTGTGAAGGACCCACATGGACAGGGAGCAGAAATGTCCAGTTTCGATGGTCCTAACCTAGGCACAGTGGAAGGAAACCAGAAACTCAGAACACGGGGATGGAATGGTCACCCTGAATGTGAAAAGCCAGGAGAGAGGCTGCAGGCACCGAAACGTGTGACTCCCACAGGCACCTGAGCAAGGCCAGACGGACCGCAGTAACGTGTGGGAGAAAGTGCTGGTGGTTCCTGATGAGTTCGGAAAGTGTTCCCAGAATGGGCTTGTGCCTGCCCAAGTGAGACGGAGCCCAGGACAGTACAGGGACAGAACCAGGACAGACCGGGGCAGAAACTGTGGAAGACGAACCACACAAATTGGGCTCAGAAAAGAGCCACTGCTCCTAGACTACAGAGCAGGGTCTCTGTACTGCTGAAGGCACTGTGAGGAACTGAATCTGTCCTGGTTTGACTTGTAGCAAGGAGGAGCATAAAGGCTTTGGAAGAGGCGATAAGACAGACTGTGTTGAAAGAAAAGCAAGATACAGTTTGAGAGCCCTGGGACATGGTGGTAGGATATCAGCCCAGCTCCATTGTAGGGGTGTTTAGAACTCTGCTTTGTAGGATTCTCATCTTTAGGAATTTGCTTTTCTGTGATGGTGGTGGACACTGACTGTGAAATGGGTTGCTTTTAGTGAGTTCTTGAAGGAGGAAAGAACTCACAAATTTTTACCAGTGCAAACAAAGTTGTGACACTTTTTTATAATAAAGTAAAAATTGAGGAAGAAATATAAAGACAATAATAAAAAATACAATAGAGTAATCTATTATTTTACTGAGGCAAGTTCGTTTTTATCTAATGAAACCTGCTTAGCAATATGTGAGAGAAGAGAAAGAGAGGAGATGTGTGTTCAGGAGAGAACACAGGTTTCTCTGGCATGGAAATAACAAGCAAAGAAAAATAGGGACAAGCTAGTGAGATATGCATTCAAGGGAGAAATCAGGTTTGAAGGGCAAGAAAATAATAGCTTTTAAAACTAAAAGAACCATAGCTAGATTCGAATTGGTAATAGTATGTTGAAGAATTTTATTGATAGTGGTGAATGAGTCCTTTATGCTATATTATTAAGGTTTGGCACAATTTGAAATAGTTTAGATAATACAAAATGATCACTTCTTAAATATCGCATAAATTACCAGAAAAGCCTTCCTGGCCAGCACTATCGAATTCAAGGTGTACAACTAGTCTATTGGGCTGTGAGAACCAATGAAAGTGGAGCAGCATGTCCCATGATCATGTTTCATCATCATGTCTTGAAATCCAGTATTCCTCTCTGGAAAGTCCCTTTTGGGGGTGCAGGTGGGGGTTGGGGGTATATATAGTGCTTTCATAGGTTTGTGTTCCGTGAGAATGGAGCTGAGAATTCACATTTCTCTAAAATTTATGTTGTCTTCTCTTGGTGTTGGTTGCTGAAAAGGCAATGGCCATTAGTGACCACATATTCTGCTGTTTTGTCTCATAACATCTACTTTTTTTTTCTTTTATCTAGTCCAACAAATGCAAAAGTACTGTCTTTGTCAGCAGGTTACCAGAAAATGGGAAATCCTAGATGAAAACCTGGGCTTATTGTTTGTTGCAAAGCCAACTAATCACATTCTAATCCCTGCTGGAAAAGTGGAGGTACTCCTTTCCTCCATCTACATCTAGTGCTGATTACATTACTAGATCTACACTGTTCTGACCCAGAGTGCCACCGGCTCTCACCATCTTGCCCGTAGTGGTGCTGATGGGGAAGCACCAGTAGACTTACCACTGGCCATGGTGCTGAAAGCACCATCTAGTCTACTTGTGGTGCTGACCTGGGGTGTTCATCCCACCCTGACTCTGACCATGGTGCTGAACTGGGGTGTTCATACCACCTTGACGCTGACAGACTCTGTTCGCACTGGTGTTGACTGTGGTGTTGACTGTGGTGTTGACAGGGGTGCCGTCTACACATTGTGGACTCAGTCGACTGAGCATTTGCTCCATACTGACCCAGTCCTGGTGCTATAGCCATGCTGCTGCTGACTTGGTGATGCTTCTGGTCTGTTCTGACCATCTTCCTTTTTAGTAGGGTCTTGCATCCTTGCTGGATGCTCACAGTACTGAGCTCTGCAACATTGTTCAGTGTTTTGTGCTTGGTTCTCCTTGGTGAGGCATGTCCACTCTTTTCATTGAGTCTCTTCGTTTCTGTCCGTTCCTCACACAGGCTCCCTCTCCATCTGCAGCCAGGCCCTGAGCCTGCGTCTCCCAGCCACCCTGTCAGCATCCAGCCCAGCAGCGCAGCACCATGGGGACGGCTCAGGTACTGTGCGACCTCACTTTCCTCCCTTCACGCGTGCTCTCGTGCATCTTCGCGGGGGAGAGGAGCCGGGGCACAGGTAGTGGTCACGCCAGGTGGGTAAGTATCCGTGTGCCAGGCGGGGTGGCTGTTCGATTGTGTGCAAGCTTATCTGTGGCCTCTGGTGAGGGGTTCTGGGGCAGTAGGCGGGCTAGGTGTGGTGTCCACAGGGCAGGGTTTGTATTGGGGACCAGGGGGATACCAAGATACCTCTTAACTGCAGAGGGCATTTCTGCAGTCTGGTCCTGTTTCGTCAGTGACCTCCAGAGGGCGCCCTGGGAGCCATTGATAGATCAACCCTGCATTATTCATTCCGTCAAAGCAGGGGTTGGGCCTGTGGTTTGTTTAGGGAATTGGAGAGGTTTAGGGCTTGTGGGCACATCTCACCCACTGCATCGTGAGACCCTGACTTGCCATTCTCTTGCTAATGGATAGACCAGGAGCATCCATCCAGCTGCAGGTGTCCACATGGGCAGGATGAGGGTACACTGGGAAAGACTGGGCAGCTTCGTGTCAGAGCCTCTGTGAAGTCGAGTAAACTTCAATCTGTGTCCCTTCTTCTCAGATACACAAGCCCCATCTTCAACAATCCACAGTGTCCATGTGAACTCCGATCCTCAGTGCTCACATGAGGACACTGGTAGTTGGTGGACAGGCAAACTGAATCAGCTGGATAGTACTTAAAATCCATGATTGGACTTTCAGAATAACAGTGAGATGTCTTAGAAACCACATCCTGGGGTTGTTCACATGGTCACCATTACTTTCTGGCTGTGCTTTGATGCTTTAATAGTATGCCTACCCATGCTCTGAAAATCATTGCAATTGCAATTTTCATGCAAAATTTAGGACAGTACTTATGCTTTATTCATCCTGTGAGGAAGCTGTTTTCTCATAATTTTGTCTTTCTTAAGTTTATTTTTTTAAATATATTTATTTAAGCACCATGATTTACAAACATGTTTGTGGTTGTGTTTCAGCTATGCAAAAGAACACCCTCCTTCACCAGTACAACATTCCCACCATCAGTGTCCCCCAACTTCCCCTCCCCCAACCTCTCCGCACCTGCATTCAAGACAGGCATTCTATCTCTCTCATTCCCTATTAGTCACGATACTTGTCAGTGTAGTTATTTCTCCAACTGAATGTGATCACCACTCTTTGTGATCATATTGTGGGCCAGTCCTTTGAGCCCTCATCTATATTGTCTTTGTGTATTATTACAATAATGTCTTTTATTTTCTTAAGACCCATAGATGAGTAAGACTATTCTGTATCTATCTCTCTCCCTCTGACTTATTTCATTCAGCCTAATAGTTTCCATGTTTATCCATGTCTAGGAAAATTTTGTGACTTCATTTTTCCTGACAGCTGCATAGTATTCCATTGTTTATATGTACCACAGTTTCTTTAGTCACTCATCTATTGAAGGACATCTGGATTGCTTCTAGATTCTGGTTATTGTAAATAGCTCTGCAATAAATATAGGTGTGCAGAAGGCATTTTTGTATTGTGTTTTTGTGTTTGTAGGGTATATTCCTAGGAATGCTATAGCTGGATTATATGGGAGCTAAATTTCCAGTTTTTTGAGAAATCTCCTAGATGACATTTCTTTTTTTTATGGTTTTTGGGTCACCCCCAGCAGTGCTCAGGGGTTACTCCTGGCTCCATGCTCAGAAATTGCTCCTGGCAGGCATGGGGGACCAAATGGGGCACCGGGATTCGAACCGATGACCTTTTGCATGAAAGGCAAACGCCTTACCTCCATGCTATCTCCCGGGCCCCTAGATGACATTTCTATTAGCAGTGAATGAGAGTTCCTTTCTCCCCACATCTCCACCAGCACTGATTGTTCTTATTCTTTGTGATGTGTGCCAGTCTCTGTGGAGTGAGATGGTACCTTATTATTCCTTTGATTTGCATCTCTAATGATTAGTAATGTAATGCATTTTTTCATATGTCTTTTGAACATTTGTATTTTTTTTT
>PVKC010007081.1:8619-20507 GCA_004027635.1 Crocidura indochinensis
TGAGACTTCGGACCTCAGTTATTTCCACTGAATAAAGCTGATATTTCCACAAATCTGACTCTCCGTGAGCTGTTTACCCGCCGATTGACCTCAGAACCACTGGTTACTGGGAGGTAGACGCGTACCCCGAGCTGAAGGGGAGAGACCTCGTCCTCCCTACCTCCGTTAGTGAACCTCTTTTGGGTCGGATTTCTTCACTTAAGAGCACTAACTGTGGAGCTGGAATATCTAATAATAATAGACTTTTATGCCACAAAAAGAATAAAAACAGATTATTCTCTAATGCAGATGAAACACTAGTATATACTACATATTGGTATATGGTTTGAATGTTTCCCCCAAAATAATCAGTAACAAAAAAAGGAAGTGTATTTTGTTTTCTCATAAAATGAGGCAATGGAGGTAGAAATTAGCTGTAAGAAGAAAGTCATGAAAATCTCTAATATGTGCAAAATAAACAATGAACTATTAACCCTGTGTTAAGAAACAATTAATAATAAAATACAAAATAAATGAAACCACTGATACAAGTTAGCAGAACTTAATGATCACAACAAAATCAGTACTATAATGAAAGTTCATAGTTAAATAGCTTGAGAAACTGGGAAAATACCGTAAAAGAATCCACAAGTAATAAGGAAGGAATAAAGAAAATAAAAATTGTGGAATAAATTAATGATATATGAATTACAAAAATAATAAAAAGATTAGATGAAAGTGAGAATTAGTTTTTCTAATGCATAAACAAGATTAACAAATCTTAGCTATAATCTTGAGAAAAAAATCAGTTAAGAGATGAAACAGGAGAAATTAAAACAGACACCTCATCCAGAAATAAAAAAAATATTTTTGTCAAGCACTTATCTGGAACTTTACATCTGTATTTATTTACATAAATTTCTCTATTCCTTATTAAGACACAAAATTTATGCCATTAGGCAGCTTTGGACTCTACTGTACATTTAATGATTAAACAGTCTAAGATACTGTTAAGTCATCGCTAAATGCTTATAGAAATATTAAATAAATTAAATTTCTAAACTGGAGATATAGTACATATGGCCCTTAAACAATGCCTGGAATGACCCTTGGATGGGGGTCGGAGCGGTGGCACTAGGTGTAAGGGGTCTGCCTTGCTTGCAATGCCAGAGTCTTGACCAAGGTTCGATCACCCTGAGTAACATATGGTCCCCCAAGCCAGGAGCAATTTCTGAGTGCATAGCCAGGAGTAACCCCTGATCATCACCAGGTGTGGACCCTCCCCCCCAAAAAAGACCCCTCTGTGGAAAAAGTCCTCAGTACTATTCAGTACTACTGAGTGTATCCCTGTCCTCTCAGTAGAAAACAAAATACAATTTTTCATCTGCTCATTATTTGTTAGTGCTACTTAAATTTTCAAAATTTTATATTATAGAATTTTATTATATTTTACTCTAAAATATATATTTTGTATTTGATTATTTTAAATGGCAAACACAACAATATTTTTTTAATTATATTTTTGGAGATATAGATGCTGAAATCTAAGAAAGTAATTTTAGAACAAAATCCAGTAGTATAACAAAATATCAATATTTTCCTTAAGAGATCTTCCTTATGTCACTATCCACCTTAAATATTACTGTGAATGATTTGTAATTCACTTTGGTTACAATAAAAATTATTTTAAAAAAGACACTTTTTTTTCTCTGTCCTTTATTTTGATGTTTATAAATATTGCATTTAATAGGTTTAATTATAAAGGCCAGGACGGTTTTATTATCAAAATTATGTAACTATGACATTTTGAACTTGTAAGAAACATGAAAATGTGCAGTGAAATTGAGTAGCTTTCGATTTCTGGTAAAATAGTTCATACAAAGAATGCTATGCTTAACAGAGCATATCTGTTCTTAACATGTGGATATACTAAATAAATCAACTGATTAATAAATAAATTTATTTATTTCTACATTGATTTCAGTGAATAATTAATCATTGGAATTGAAGAAATAATACAAAGTGTAGAATACTTTTATTGTATATTAGTGATCTGGTTTTGATTACTCTGGTCCGTATATGATTCCTTGAACATTGGCAAGAGACACAGAGAAGGAATAAGTCCCAAAACTACTGGTTTGGCCCCGAAACAAACAAAATGAAAACTTAACTAATATTAAATTTCAGAAACTATTGAGAATTTTTTCTATATTAAAAACTGAGTTATGCTTATAAAGATGGCAATAAATCCATGAAACATTATAGATAGGTTAAGAAGCTGTTGTGGGATGCACAGGTGCTTAGGGAACTGAAACTGGTTTTAAATTCATCTGTGTACAGAGAAGGCCCTTTCAATCATTAGCCTTATTGCTTCAGCCTGTTCTAGTCACGTCAAGTACACTAAATCAGCGTACTCAGTCAAAGAATGTACCATCTGTACTTTCTGTACCATTCCTTTTCCACCAAGGAATTTTTTGCAGAATCCAGAGCAATCAAAAAAGAGCCTGCTAATGATGCTAAGTGTATTTTGAATCACAACTTTGACAAAAACCCTGGAGGAATTCTAAACTTGGCAGATAATCTGAGCATTTTCAAGGCTGCTCTTGAAAATAAGGCAGTCACTACAAGCAATATTTTTTATTTAAAATGCTATTCATCAGTAGTCATCATAATAAATCTTTTCTTTCACATGCCATGCCACATTTTAACAGCTGAAATGAGAAATAACACAGAAAAGGGTGTTGCAACTTTCACCCACCCTGAAATAAAGTTCATCATGGTCATGGTTTCATACTGCTTATCTACGTGGCTTCTTTTGTAGAACTTCTTATCCAAAAGTTCATATTAAAAATTTTAATACTCACATTTTAGGTCTTATTTTAACCACACTGGCTGTTATAGAAGCTTAATTTAAAAATTTAAAACTCGATAACTTTGACATAAGAAAATCATACATGGTACGTTTAGTGATTTGAAAGTTCTTACAATTTTATTATCTACAGAGAAATATGATTGTATTTATTCAGCATTCATAAATTATATATAGGTAATTATAAATTATATAGGAATAATTATATAGCCTAAATTATATACCTAAATTATATAGGTAAAGTAATTAACTTACTTTTTCTTTTAAAAATATAAATTGCATTGTACTTCTTAATTAAATATTTGAAATATTAATTTATATGCCTGATAAAAGGGTCCCTAGTTAAGTTTTTACATAGTAATGATGTGTTATTTTAAAATATATCCTTAAATGTATAAAGCATATAACATATTGTATATATAAAGTTGAATCAAAATCATAAGAATTATATTTAACACAAAGTAGAATGCCATGAAATGCTTTTACTTGTCTCCATATTACTATATGTTAACATGTTACCATATTAAAATAATAAAGGAGGTTTATAACTAAGAAAGATTTTATGTATTTCATACTCAATTTTTCATATATTTCAAAATTCCTTATCTGTGATATTAAAGGTATAATAGAAGAGGGCTAAAATTTATTAAATGCCAGATTGTACATAGTTAGGGTAGTGATGATAAATTTTCTAATTATCATATTACAGAACAAAAAATTACTACAGAGAATTATTAGAAAAAAACACACTCTAAATGGCAATATTCAGTTCTTGAGCATGGGAAAAAGTGCTTGTGAAGGGAAGTGCCAAGTGTGAAAACCACACCCAGTGCCATGGGGTGCACATCTGCTCGATTAGAGGCCTAGCCAAAGTCTGCAGGTGCCAGTAGTACATACAAAATGATGGAAATGGAGACAAATTATATTTTGAAAAGTACCAATATTCCTAAATTCTGTGAATTCTGAACACATGCAAATACCGTTGTCCTTTTCCTCCTGGATCAATGTCTCTATGGAGTTTTATACAAGTCTAAAATGTGAATGATCAAAATTGCTCTGCGATCAAGAGTAACCAGAGGACCAAGCTGTCATCTCATCAGTCCTACAAAATTCCTGTATAGCAGAGCACCACCTTCATTAAAAAGCACATTGAGGAGCACACACTCACTGCTGACCAGGAACTTTTCAAAGATTTTTCTAGAAAGGTTGCAGGAAATGTGCAGATATTATAAATTATTTGTGCTATATTCTGAAGCCAGTCTGTTACAAAGAACAGGTCATATGTCACTCATGTGACTCTTTTCTGACCTACAAAATAGTTCTAGAGAATGTTGTGACAATCATTGTTTATTAAATATTGTCTTTTATTCAAACAATAAATGATTCTAGTAGTAAATAATGCAATTTTAAATAATGTTTTAATAATCAATAGTTTTCATATTATTGCAACACTTTCACAAGAACTATTCCTATATTCATCCTCTTTTAGTTAGATTTTTGTGCGTTACTAAATTACCAAGTCCATTTCTGTTTAGAATAATCCGATGACATAAACTATCAGGAAAGAAAACGTGTAGCTTTATCAGGAGTAATAGGAAAATTTTTCTATTCTTAATCTGGAATTTCTCTAGATATATTATCTTTTTAAAATCTGCATTTGTAATGCCAATGTGTACCTCTAACAAATAGATTATCAAATTGTGCATACTAGTTAAGATATAGTCTGAACATATATAATTGTCATTTAAATGCCCAAGACAATATATGGAATAGTCATTCATTCAGTATAGAAATCATTTAATCAACAAATTTAGCTATCAGAGTTTTCAAAAGAAATTAAATAGGTGGATAAAAGAATCTATTAAAAGATATAATTTTCCAGTTGTTAATAGTGACTTTATAATCAGAAATATCTACTATGTTAGGACCCTAGGACTTCTAAAATATCTTTTAGAAGTTTTAATCTCATTGATATATTATTTATTTGTAGGAATCTCTTACTCTTCTTTTAGGTAAATATATTATATTGAATTTAGTATCAGGTCTAGTTTCCTCTAGACTTCACCATTCTAACTTGGCAAATACATTAGGACAGATTGCAGTAGGTCCCATTTTGATGTTTTAGGCTAACTGGAAGTTTTAAGGTTCAATGTTTAATTCAGTCGAATTACACTGTAGAAATTCTGTCTTCCTTCTACAGTGTAGAAGGAACTTCTTGGACTTCTCAGTAATTATTGGAACCTCACACAAAAGATATTTCTTTTAAATTTCCCTTAATTCAGAACAGTAGAGGTTCTTTTAAATTTTCCTTAATTTAGAACATTAAAGGTCTAAATAATTAAAAGAAACAGGACAAAAAACTGTTCTAAATGAAAAATTCATCATTGCAAAAAGTTTTAAAAACTTAATTTCTTTAACTCAAGGTTATCTTTTCCCATATTCCATAATTCTGAAAACTTTATACTTCACAACCTAAGATAATTGAAAAATGCTCAGGAATAAATGTTTTAGCAACCAGCTGGTTTCCTCCTCTTCATCCTCCTCCTCCTCTTCCTCTTTTAGTTGAATCCCTGTGAGTTACAAAGTTACTCTTCATGACTGAGTTTCAAGAGTAGACTATTCTAAGCCAGAATCCACTTCAACACACACATTTCTTACCCCACATCGTGGGCACTTTAGCACTCCATTTCTTAATTAACTAATGAAAAGAAGTTCTATGTAAATTTCCACTAGATAAGTAGCATAAATGAACAATGAACTATCATTATTTAATAGCAGAGAGATCAGGGTGATGTCTGTTACCATATTATAACCAGCACCTTTCTAGTGAAAACAGATGGAATTTCACTTGATGATATATTATTATATAGATGTCATCTATATATTAAAGAATCAATTCCAAGAATCACAAACTTTGCTATTTTACTCCAAATTCTGCAACAAATCTACGTTGACCATATTTTCCTAAGATTGGTCAAACATTTTAATAAATCAAAATTTTAAATTTTAAAACTCAATTTAAAATTTAAGTTAAAACAGATTTTAATTTTTAAATAGTTTCATTTTATCTTCGCTTTCTTTGTACTATATTTTCTGGGTGCTATCTTTAAATTCTGAATTCAAATCTGTAATCCTAAATTATCAATTTGCTTGTCCTTAATAAAAGAATATAATATTCTATTTCATAATTTCAAGAGTGTCTAAGTTTCTTATTCATGTGGACTTTGTTTCAATTTTAATACCACTCAATCATAATTAATTGTGATTATCTTTGGCTAAATTAGAAGCAACAGGACTCTCTGCAGGCAAGAGAAAGGATCAGGGCACCTTACACAGTGCCCCGTAGGTAACCCTAAACTAATTTAAAACATGCTTAATATGTAGAAATAGACCCAAGTAAAACGGAAGGATATTCTTTGAACAGAATAAAAGTAGCAGTTGTATATCTTCCCAGAAACACTACATTTATTTGGGCATGGTGCTTTTTATTAAACAATCAATAATGTATTTTATTGGTTCCAGAACACTGCACAAAATCCACTAGAAGTCATTTCACTCCACTGTTTTGAGTGTGAACACTACAATTAACCAAAGGGGGAAAAATAAATTAGTTTCTCTGAAATCTAAAGGTTTTCTAGTTGTAAAAACCCAATTACAAATTAGCAAGCTGTGAATAATCAGATTACAAAATAATCAGTTTTGGAATAGCAAGGTCTTCCGTAAAAAATGGGCATTAATTTGTTTAAGTTAAAGTGACAAAGTAATGTTGGACAAATGGAAAAGTCATCAATAATAAACTGAATTTTATCTCAGTTATCAATATATTTACTCTATCAATCCTTAGCATTCCATAGTTTCTGTTAAAGAAGTACAGAATGTTATTATTTAAAAATTTAGTTTTGTTTGAGGGCCACACTTGGCTGTTCTCAGGGGTTACCCCTTACCCTGGACTCAAGAATCATTCTTGGTGGACTCGGGAGTTCAGTTCTGCGAATTGAACCCTGGTTGGACGTGTGATGGAAAACTCAGTCTCTCTGTCTCTGTTTTTTTCCCTATCTCTCTCTGTCTCTCTCTTTCTCTCTTTCTCTCTCTCTCTCTCTCTCTCTCTCTCTCTCTCTCTCTCTCTCTCTCTCTCTCTCCCCCCCCCCCCGCTGTAATATAGCTAGAGGCCACTAGTCTAATTTTGTTTTGTTCAGGGTAAACCCAGAGAGATTCAGAGTTAACTCCTGGTTTTGCACTGAAGAAGAATTATTACTGGTGGCACTGGAGAGCAGTATAGGATGCCAAGGAACAAACCTAAGTTGGCTGTGTTCAAGCAAATACTCCATGCACTGTACTATAGACCTGGCCTTGGAAGTAAAGGAAAAGTTATACCAAGTTGAAATCATTGCAATACATTTGAATTTTGGATTATTTGTTAACAAATAACTTTTTTTTAACAAATAACCTTTTATTCTCTTGTGATATGCCTTCATCATATAGCTTGTGTCATCATTTATTCAATATCATTCAACTTCATTTAATATAAAATTACTTAATATTTCAGCCTCACTAATATCGTTAATGCAACTTACTAAATGGCATAATTTGCTGTCAATCACTTTGAATTTTATTGCTTCCAGAAAAATATGAAAATAAGAATTATCTCAAGAGAAATGTCAGCAATAAATTTTTTTTGGGGGGATGGAGTGATAGCGCAATATGCTGGTAATATCAGGGCTTATTCTTGACTCTAATTCAGGGGTCACTCTTAACAAGGCTCAAGGGACATTATATGATGCTGTTGATTTAACTCGGGTTGGATAATGCAAGGCAACTGAGCTACCTGCTATGATATCTCCACAGTCTAGATAGTTTTTGACTCAATCCTTCTGTTATTCTTCTAAATATATTTGTTATTTATGCCTTAAACTGGTTTACAATTAACATCTATCTCTCTCTTCTTTCCTCCCTTAAAAAACCATATGCTTGGGACCAGAGAGATAACATAGAGGTAAGGCATTTGCCTTGCATGCCAAAGTTCAGTGGTTCGAATCCCAGCATCCCATATGGTCCCCAGAGCCTGCGAGGATCAATTTCTGAGCAAATAACCAGGAGCAACCCCTGAGCGCTGCCGGGTGTGACAAAAAAAAAAACAAAAACAAAAACAAAACAAAAAATCCATATGCCTAATTGCTTCATTAACAGCATAGTTCTTATAATACTTGAAAAAAAACAGGAAAATATGAAGAATTCTCAAAAATAGTAATTATATTATCAACATACAGTTCAATTTCCACAAATGTCCTTTAAAAATACAGAATCAGCTACGATATTTGCTGCTCATACCCTCCCATAGTCATCATACCAATAATAGCTTGTGACAACAAATTTTTCAGAAAAACAAAGGAAAATAGGAAACAATGTAGGAGTGTAATAAAGCCTAAAAACATAATAAATTGTTAATTGAAAAATTCAGTGGTGGTCCCGGGAGATAGCATGGAGGTGTTTGCCTTTCATGCAAAAGGTCATCGGTTTGAATCCCGGTGCCCCAATATGGTCCCCTGTGCCTGCCAGGAGCAATTTCTGAGCATGGAGCCAGAAGTAACCCCTGAGCACTGCCGGGTGTGACCCAAAATCCAAAAAAAAAAAAAAAAAAAAAGAGAAAAATTGAGTGGTCAAATTAAGATGAGTACATGAGGTCTGATAGAACTCAGTCTAGTCTCAATAGTTCTTGAGATTAACTGTTAATTTTTTTTAAGAAAATATTTCTATTTTGAAGATAAATAACTGGAAGAAAGGTTTGAGTTTTGAAACAGTAACAGAAAGATCAAAGAAAGTAGAAAGTACAGAGGTCTGAGTGGTGGAAAAGCAGATAGGTCATTTGTCTTGCACTAAACTGAGCCAGGTTCAATCCTTGGAATCACTTATGATTTCATGAACCTACCAGGAGTGATTTTTGAGCACAGAGCTAGAAGTAACCCCTGAGCACTGCCAGGTATGAGCACAAAACAAATACACAAAAAATTAAAAATAAAATAAAAGAAATTAGAAAGTACAGATAAAAATGGGTAAAAGAATTTGTCAAAGGAAACATCAAAAATTAAGATATCATATTTATTAACATAAATAACAAAAAGGAGACATTAGAATCATAACAATAGAGAAATATATGAAAGAAGAAAATCATTGTCATTACTTTTAATACAAAGCAATGTATGCATAATAAACTAGGAACATGCATATTGATCATCAGAATATCATCTTTAATGAAAGTTAAATCATGTTTTAAAAAAACATACTGTCTAAGATATGCAAATATCTTTAAATGCTTTAAAAGGGCCAAACGTAAATTTGAAAGTCACATTTATTCTTACATTAGAATTTATAAATAAATGAAAAAACTATGGGGACAGAATGGTGGCGCAACGGTAGACTGTTTGCCTTGCATGTGGCTTAAGACAGACCTTGGTTAGATCCCCCCCAGGCGTCCCATATTGTCCCTCAAGCCAGGAGCGATTTTTGAGAGCAGATCCAGGAATAACCCATGAGTGTCACAGTGTGTGGTCCCCAAACCAAAAAATTAAAAAAAAAGAATGATAAAAATAAAAATTGAGATTAAATAATCCATTTAAAAATTATAAATTATACATTAAATGAAAGTCACAGAAAAACTCTTCACAAATGTTAAATGAAAAAGGAAGAAAAATGTAAGATTTCAAGCCAATATAAGAAATATAGAAGGTAGGTAAAGAAGTTTGGGCACAAATATAATGAACTTTAAAACTAAGAAAACCAAGGGCCAAAGATGACAAAGTTGGCAGGCTTAGTCTCTTGAAAAGTATACACAAAACTTTAATTCAAGAAATTTTTCTGAATTAAAAACAAAAGAAAAATCCTTGAAAGTCCATACTTTCAAGGCAATGCATGTATCAATTGTGATTAATAAAAATACTACAATGAGAAAAATTTAGAAGAAATAACTAGACAGTAAAGAAAACAGAAGAAATTATATTTAAGTAGGCAAAAAGATCAAGTTATTAATATAAAAAACAGATTGTTATCAGAATCTCCAACAGAAACACTTGATACAAGAAAGGTAATATAGTTAATGTATACAAAATATGGTGAATTAAATATTTTGTACACAGGTAAATTGATATTTTTACTACTTATATGATATTGTAGTATTGGTTTTGGTGAACATGAAGGAAATACCTACTTGAATATATACAGCCAAAAATATCTGTCTTGTTTATAGGAATCTCTAGTCAAGACATTATTAGTTCTAGATGTCAGAGAAGCAGTACAGAGAAGTTACTCACTTGCCTTGCATGTATGGATATTGTTCACTTTGTATGGTCCCAAAGCACCTTAAAAAGCAATTTCTGAGCATAGAGTGAAATAGTGCCTTTGAGAACAATCATTGCCATCCCCCTCCTCCAAAAAAGGTGTTCTCAGAAAAGAAAAAAAAAAAAACACGAAAAAGAAAAAAGAAACTTGAAACAAAGGTATCCAGAAAATGGCATACAGTTTAATCTTTAATGGCTATGTATGCAAATATTTGAAATGGAATTTCTGAGAGCAAATTAACTGGGAGTCATAAAGGAGATGTTGTGGATATAAGTGAACTCTTTGGATTTTGATACATACTTAGGCTGAATTCACACTGATCCTTGTAATTTAAAGGTCTTCAAGAGAATTGGCAATGGTGAACCATAACCATATTGCAGCCATCCACAGCCATTCTTTTAAGATTCTCAGGATTAAGTCAAAGTAGAAAAAAAGAAAGTGTAAATTTCCTTTAAAATATGAGAATGTGTGACCAGAATGATAGCACACCTCTAGGGCTTATGCCTTGCAGGCTGTCAATTCGAATCAAACCTGGATTTGATCCACGGCATCCCATATGATCCCCTGAGCCTGCCAGAAGCAATTCCTGAGCACAGAGTCAGGAGTAACCCCTTAGCACTGCCAAGTGTAACCCCCCCCCCAAAAAAAAAAAAAACAGAGAAAACTTGTCAAAGAGAACACTCAGCACATAAAATAAAAATCTATTACTGTATCCTCATGGCATCAAAAAATCTAAATTAGGTTTACATGAAAGATGAAAATACAGTAAAATATTAGTATATACGATAGTCACTGAAATTTTCAGAAAATATGCATATAGCCATAAAATTTTTCTGTATATTTCTATAAAAAGGTGTATAACGGAGGGTACCAAGATCAGACAGTCATACGAACATTAAGTAGAAATAAAAAAATGATAAGACTTAAACACCAAATCCAAAACCAAGGACAGCTAATCTACAACATACTAGACACAGAGGGGACCGCTTTTACTAGCAACCTAGGGGGTAAAAGAGGGGGATATTGGATGCATGCTGGGAACCGGGGTAGAGGGAGGACAACATTGGTGGTGCAAATGCCCCTGATTCAATGTCACTATATACCTAAAAATTGCTGTGAAAGATTTGGTGAAAAAAAATGAAAAAAAAAGTGTATTTATTATTTTCAAATGTTCTTGATATAAATGTAATTGTTCTAACAATTTATTCCTAGGTGTCAACTCATATATTTATCATAATGAAAAAATTGTTGCTTTTATTCATGGACTCATAAATTTAAAAAGGCAACTGCTAAATCAATGATCTGGATTTATAATAAAATTCTTCAGGTTACTATAAATGTGATACTTGACTTTATACTATGTGAAAATAAAGAGATCAAGTCAAAATTGTGTAGCATCTTCATAATCCTCACCTGTATTTTTTCTCTTTTTTAATGATTTTTATTTCGACCATATTGGCTTACATATCTTTCACAGTAGTATTTTAGGTACATATTAACATTGAATCAGGGGGTCACACTCGGCAGCGCTCAGGGGCTACTCCTGGCTCTACACTCAGAAATTGTCCCCTACAGGCTTGGGGGACCATATAGGATGCCGGGATTCGAACCAGCGTCCTTCTGCATGCAGGGCAAATGCCTTACCTCCATGCTATCTCTCGGCCCCTTCACCTGTAGTTTTACTCTCTCTCTCTCTCTCTCTCTCACA
>PVKC010007082.1:0-30046 GCA_004027635.1 Crocidura indochinensis
CAATTAGTGGTCTCTGGAATTCTTTTTGGAGGCTGAAGTCTTTGGAAAAAGGAATTTTTGCAGAAAACTCACATCCTAGGCCTTTGAGGGGGTTGCTGCAAGCTTTCACATTCCTTCCTTCACTTGCTCTTCTGAGCACAGCAGGGGTCTCTGCCATGCTTAGAAAGAGCACCACGTGTTTCAAGGTTTTGGGCTCACTCCAGCTGAAAAGAGTCAAGATCAAACAAAAGAACAGGAATCTCACCATCATTGCTGTCTTCTCCGGTCCAGGGTTCAAATTAAGGTTTGGGCGCCAAAATGTAGAAATACATATTAATTATTGAGCCCAGGATAGTTGTGGATGGTGATGGTTGGATGGTGAGTCTTTCTCTGCCAGCCCGGTCCAGGGTGCCTGCAACCGTTACCTGCCACCAGGTCTCAGGATTCAGGATCGCGACAAGCAAATGATCCACAGCAGTCAGATGTCAGGAGACATGAAGCTTTATTATTAAAACAAACTAGCCACATAGCCTTACTATACACAGCCTGTTTCAACCACCCAGCATTTCGACTTCTTTCCTAATCCTCCATCCTTCCAACCTCTTCTGCTTCTCCCTGAATCTCTCTCAATCCCCCTTTACACTCCTGAGGCAATCCACTTCTTACCTTCCAACGACCCCTCTCAGAAATGAGCTGGACTGACCATCAGGTAAGTTTACCAGGAAGATGCAGGATGGGGTGACAGTAACCTGGTGCACTTTCAAAACTCCTCAGTGGTCACCTGGCTTTGTGGCTCTAAAAGGGAAACTTGAGCAGAGGTTCTTTGGAGGAGGCATAGGGGATGGATGCTGTAACTTTCCCTGTTCCAGCAGGGATTTGGGGGGGGGTGACCTGTGACTGCTGATTGAACAATGAGAGCTTTAAGTCACTTCTTGAACCCCGAATTTTTCTACTTTCCCTAATACCAAGGCCAGAACTGGGCTTTGGGGAGGAACTGGCCTGGTGTGTGTTTCATAATTTGAGTCATACCAGTGTTGAGTTTTATCAGCTCCTTTTGTTTCTGTGCTCAGGTGTTATATCCTGGGAAGTCGAACTCAGTGCATTGAGTGGTGCAGAGATTGGACTTGGGCTCTCTTGTGGAAGGCAGCAGCTTGAAGAGCCTTCTACAATAGTGATGTCATCTTAGGGTGAATTCTGGGCTCCTCCCCACAGGAAACAATTTGATATTTGTTCCTCCAATGGGAAGAGCAGAGTGATGCTGAGCCCTTCTTAAGACCCGGAGTTCCTGTCTTTGCTCCCAAGGCTCAGGGTGTAGCTAAGCCCTCACCCCTTCCTCTTTGTGCTGCCTCAGAACTCAGTTACCTTCCCCAACAGGACTCTGAGCTTCTCCCCCAGAGAATTATATAATTATAATTCTCCCCCAGAGAAATGGCCATGCCTTGATGCCTCTGAGAAAAGGATCTATAGAGATGCAACCCTGTAGACATACCACCATATGTGGACCATAGCTGAGAGCTGCCCTGTGGTACTTTTGTGGGCCACACTTGTGGATGTTTTCTTGGGAATAGTCAAGGAATCTGGGTTCAAATGAGAGAGAGAGAGAGGGAGATTGCCTAGGGAAATCATTGTCTCTATGCTAATAGATAAACTGACTAGTTAGGGAAAGACAAAAATATTGGACTTTTTAAATTTCTACTGAAAATAAAAAAATAATAAATTTCTCTGACTAGAAATTCCTATAATTGGGTGGGTAAAAATTGGTTGCAAGATAATATTGAAAATATTGTGAGTGGGGCCAGGTGGTGGCGCTCGAGGTAAGGTGCCTGCCTTGCCTGCCCTAACCTAGGACGGACCACGGTTCGATTCCCCGGTTCCCCATATGTTCCCTCATGCCTGCGTGCAAGGCAAATGCCTTATCTCCATGCTATCTCTACGTCCCAAGCCCACCTTTCCTTTGCTTTTTTTTTTTTTTGGAGTTTTGTGTCACACCAGGCAGCGCTCAGGGGTTACTCCTTGCTCTATCCTCAGAAATCACACCTGGCAGGCACAGGGGACCATATGGTATGCCGGGATTTAAAACACCGACATTCTGCATGTAAGGCAAATGCCTTACCTCCATGCTATCACTCTGGCCCCTCGATCGGCATTTTTAAGCAATGACCCAGTTGTGTGTCAGTGGCCAGCTAATTCCCCGTGTTATCTGGCGTTCATTCCAGATCTGTATCCCTCTGTCACCATGACTCAGTCTAAGTGGGACCCAGGCACTGTGACTGCTATTACCATGGCCTCCCTTTTAAGCCTCGCAGGAGCAGCCACCGGAATAGCAGCCCTGGGAACTCAGCATGCAGCCATTGCAGCAATGAGATGATAAACTGACAGGATTTGGCGGAAATCGACAACTCGGTCACACCTACAGACTTCCCTATGCTCCCTGGCCGAAGTGGTGTTGCAAAATCGAAAAAACCTGGGCAGACTGTTCCTGAAAGAGAAGGGCGTTCTGCCGCCCTACGTGAAGAGTGCTGCATCTATACTGACCATACTGGAGTGGCTGAGGACTCTAGAAATAAATTGCAAGCGGGAATTGAACAAAGGAAAAGAGAGTGGGAGGTGGGATCGTGATGGTATCAAAACTGGTTTAATTATCCCCCTGGCTTACTATCCTTTCATCTGTATTGATAGGATCATTAATTATTTTTTATTATCATTACTTTTGGACCTTGCATTTTAAATCGTCTGGTGGCCATGATTAAGAGCCATTTTCACAGGGTTGCAATGCTTGCTAATGTACTAAATGACTTAACAGTGCAAACTGGTAACAGAGAGGATGCAGTGTATGCTATGTTAGCAGAAACCCATGACCTATAGGCTGGTTTGGTAGTAAATGATGAATAGGATCTGGGATATCTTTTAGGTGTTACAGGACAACCTAAGACAGACACAAACTCCAATAGGCCCCCAGGTCCTCCTGCATAACTCGCTTGGTTCTTAAAAATCAAAAAGATGGAGATGCGGGGAGAGGGCTGGAAATAAGATTTCTACAAGCTGGTCTTGAATATAAAAGTCTCTGTTTAGAGATTTGTGTCCATACTGTTTTGAGTGCAGGAGTAAGTCTCCAGGTCAAACAAGCTGCCTAGGCTAATAGTGTGCAACAAGCATTGCAAGTGTTATCTTTACATGCTTCCTGATTGAATGATGCCATGGGCATTGTTATGCTACCTTTACTTGCTTCCTGATGTAATGATGCAATAGGCATTGTAACTGCTATTTTTGCATACTATCCAATTCAATGATGCCATGTACCTTATGACTGTTGTCTCTGCAAACCATCTTGTTTCCATAATGTCTAAACTGTATTACCCACATTCTGTTTCAACCCTCAAGTTTACCCTTAAAAGCCTTGTCCCTACCTTCAATAAACGAAGTCCATTGCTCTGACAATGCTTCACTGTGAGTGGTCTGTGGCTTACAGTCTTCCCTCTCTTTCCCGAGTCCAGCATAGAGGCCTCGGACTGGAAGAGAACTTTACCCACCATTTCATCAGCCTCATCGGGGGACCTGGGGCCAGAACTGTACAAAGGACAAGCCCTTTAATTGTTTAAACTCTCAAGTGCCTAACTTGCTTAGATAAATCAAATATATATTTTTAAAATAATTTTTATTGTGATCAAAGTGAACTATAAATCTTTCACAGTAATATTTACGTACATGGTGACATTGAATCAGGGCATTCCTATAACCACCTCCCTCTACCCCGTTCCCAGCATGCATCCCATATCCCCCTCCTTTGCCCCCAGTGCTGCTAGATAAGTGGTCCCCTCTGTGTCTAGCTTGTTGTAGATTGGGTATTCTGCAGTCACATTTATTTTTGTTTTTTGTTTTTGTTTTTGGTCCACACCTAGTAATACACAGGGGTTACTCCTGGATATACACTCAGAAATCACTCCTGGTTTGGGGGAACCTATGAGACACCAGGATTCAAACCAACATTTGTCCTGGATCAGCTACATGCAATGCAAATGCCCTACCGCTGCGCTCTGGCCCCTCAATTAAAACTTTTTTATTTGTTTTTGTTTTTGTTTATTTTTTGGTCACACAGGCATCACTCAAGGGTTACTACTGGCTCTACGCTCAGCAATCGCTCCTGGCAGGCTCATTGGACCATATGGGATGCAGGGATGTCTGCATGAAAGGCAAATGCCTTACCTCCATGGTATCTCTGCAGTCCCTCAAATTAATATTTTAATGTCATTTCACAGTCCTGAGAGATGTTATATTGTGTAAGATGCTTGTTTTCAGGCTCCACATTGGTCCTTCTTTTTCAGACATTCTTGGTTCTTACAGTCCTTAGCGGTACTTCAATTTAGTCCAGGCTAAATACTCAATGCTCACACTTGCTGGGGCTCAGAAAATTACAGAAGATGTGAGCTCAGATGTACTTTGGTTAAGTGCAAGGCCAGGGCTGTACTATTGGTTCATGGCTGTATTATCTGGCCACTCAATTAGACGTTTTAATTTAAACCTGATATTGAGCCAGAGGATTTTTAACCTGCACGTGGTTGATCCGTGTTTGATCCCTGCTTCTTCCATATGGTTCTTAAGCCTTCCAGGAGTAATTTCTCAGTCCAGGGCCACAGATGCCCTTGAGCATCAATGAGTAAGGCCCAAAGTAATAATAAATATGCATATGGAGAGAAGAGATGCTGTTCTTCATCTGTACCATGACTCAGCCTCTTTTATTAATGACCCAAACTCACAGAGGGGTGCTGTCCCTTCCCTGTCTCAAATGCATGAATATTCCCTCTGGTGACATTATGGTGTGAAGCTTGCATTGATCTCTGTTTGGAAGAGGCCTGGGATGATGCAGAAAGGCAATTTTCAGGTGAGTGTGGAAATAGAAACCTGGGCTCATGTAGTTGGTCGGGTGCTTAGCCTCATGTGTGAAAATGGGCATGTGTGAAATGTGGGTGCTAGACCTTTGCAGTCTTGTTCCCTGATCATAGTGTGGGTTGTTTATACTTCCATTCACTTCATTCAATGTTGAATCCTAGAAATATTTGGAGCTTTGCTCTCTTTCTTTTCAATTTCTGGTTCCCTGTCAGGGAAGTGTAGAACAGATCCTGAGATTCTGAGCCTTCACCACTAACACCTCAATCAGTGATCTTAATCTGACGACACAGCCCCTTCTTCAGGACATCTAGATATCACTCTACTCTGTCTATCTCACTTGATATTTTCCTTGCCTTATTACTGTTTTTTTTTTATATTTCCATTTCTTTTGTTTGTTTGTTTGTGGTTCACATCTGTTGGTGCTCAGGGGTTACTCCTGGTTCTAAAATCAGAAATTGCTCCTGGCAGGCTCGGGGGACCATATGGGATGCCGGAATTCGAATCACCGTCCTTATGCATACAAGACAAACATTTTACCACCATACTATCTTTCCCACTCAAGATTTCTATTTTTCAATTTCCTCTTCTTTTTTTAGGTTTTTGTTTTTTGGGTCATACCTGGCAGTGCTCAGATATGGCTGGCTCTATGCTCAGAAATTGTTCCTGGCAGGCTCGGGGACCATATGGGATGATGGGAGTTGAACCAACCAACCTTCTACATGCAAGACAAATGCCTTACCTCCATGCGATCTCTCCTCTTTTATCTTTCTATATTTTTATATCTCATTTGTGGTGCTAAAGGCATTCTCTTGGTTCATGCTTCAAGAATCACTCCTGATGTGTTGGATTACTGGGTCCTACCCTACTCAGTATTCATACTGCACCCTAGGGTGTGATCTGGAGATTGGATTAATGGTCCCTCCCAACTTAATATTCCTTCACAACCTAGGGTGTGGTCTGATTCTTGCTAAAAATAGCCTGGATTTCAGGAAAGCAGGGGCTCATTCTTTGCACTTCCTCCACTAAAGCAAATTTCCCTCTTTGGAGCAGAAAGCTTATTTAGTGGGATTCCTTGCTTAAGTATAGTAGTCCCTGAACCCATTCTAGTACCCTTTTACTGTGGAGTATTTCCTGTGTCGATGTTTATTTCCAGAGCAATGTCTCCTGAGGCCCTAGTTTTGGAGCCTGAGGCTTCCCTCACACATGATGTCTGAAGAGAACCTATAAGACACTCTGCTAATGATTAGTTAGATGATAATTTCGTAGGTTATTAATAGTTTTTCACCATTCTGGGTTTTTAAGCTTACATCTATTTGGTTCTAAGCGGTGACAATGGCTGGAGTTTTCGTTGAAAGACCCTACTCACACAATTTGCATTAGTGGTGGCTTTCCTTGTTTTTTCATTTCATATGAATTTTGAGATGCAAAAATATGTGGGCTGAATATTCTAACATCACACTAAAAGTTTCTAAAACATGTGAAGAATACACTAACTTGCAATAAAAGCTTCTGACACATTTTTTAATGTTTCTGAAAGGCTTTTAAAGCCAAAAATTAGGCTTTTCTGGTGATCACACATGGTCAAGACCAAAAGTCCGAGTATTTGTGTCTGGCACTCTCTACTGGTGCTAGAACAGTAGAGCCCTTAGTGGTTTCATTTGATAATATTGGCTGACAAAGGAAATCAAATGGTATAAAAATGAGCCGAACATGTTATATATTCTAAAAAATATCTGTTAAAATAAAAAAAAACTTAAAAAATGACTGAACAGAAGGCAGATCTGTAAGTTTGTCACCCGCTCCTGGTTACAGCTCTTTAGACAGTGTGAAATTAACCCACTACATCCATAATGGAAATTGGTACTGACATAGAATCAGAAACAAATTCTCTCTCTCCATTAGAAAAAAACAATCAAACTTCAGTCTATAGGGGTTTAAATGTGCTTTTTTGCCTTATATAAGACTAAATCGGGATAGAACTGAATTCAATCCCCAGCATTCCTGTGGTCCCCCAAGCCAGGAGCGATTTCTGAGTTCAGAGCCAGGAGTAACCCCTAAGCTTCATGGAGTGTGGCTCAAAAATTAGAAAAAAAGAAACAAAAGAAAGCATGCTAGGATTATACTGCTTTTTTCTGTTTTGATTCGAATTCCTTGGTACCTTAAGTAATGGTGTCCCACCAGGAATTCAAGATAGTAGCAAAATCCAGTCTGAGCACTTTTCACTATTTACAATGGAAAATATGGATTTTTGAAAAATCTAAGAATAAAAACCACAGCTTTGATCATTCTGAAAGGTTACAGGAGTCACATTGCCTCTTGACATCCTGATAGAAGGGGAATACACAAAAGTAAATAAACAGGAAAGATATCCTATGCTGTTTTGAGACTTCTCGGGAAATTTTCTTTGAAGGCTTGGGAAAAAAATCAGAAACCAAGTCAGTAAATTAGCATAAGAGTAGTTATACAAAGATTTTTCAGGGAACTACATAACCATATGTATATTTTGGAGGCAATTGACAAAGGCCAGTTAGAGATATGGAAATTTAAAAACTCCTGATCACAAACTTAGATTTTTTTTTTGGTTTTTGGGTCACACCCGGCAGTGCTCAGGGGTTACTCCTGGCTCCATGCTCAGAAATTGCTCCTGGCAGGCACGGGGGACCATATGGGACACCGGGGTTCGAACCGATGACCTTTTGCATGAAAGGCAAACGCCTTACCTCCATGCTATCTCCCGGGCCCCACAAACTTAGATTTTATGCCCAATTAGGGACAGAGAGAAGATGTCTTAAAATTTCTACATGCTTGTAGAAATGCTAGAACTTAAAATTATCTACCCAGTCCCAAACACTGCATCTTTAAAAACATGTGCTATTGACATGAAAACTCTAGCAAATCAAATTGTGAGTTTTAAATCAAGGAAATCACCTGGTCTTCGCTTGATGTATGGAAGTGATATAAACGGGCAAAAGACTGTCATTTATTTCTTTTCAATCTCCCCAGTAACTGGGGGAGGAGTCCAAAGTCTATCTTGCAAGGTAAGGGCAGATGCTTTAAGTGTGGCAATATGGGACAAATACATATACAAAAACAGACAGGTGACAACCTTTTTTATTCTGCTCAATGACACTCCTCAAGGCAAATAATCAATCAATCTCAGCAAACACAATCAGAGGCAATTCCCTGGCCCCTCAAAATCAGAGACCCTTTTCACCAATAGTTCAGTTTCCCAGATCAGACCAAGAGAACTCTGCAGTTTAAGCTCATTAAAGCCTGCACTTCAGGAAGCTATGTTTTAGATAACACATCCAGAGGACATTATTGGCCTTCCAGCTCAATGCCCTTATAAGATTGGATCTAGCATAACAGGTAATCCCTCAACTACTTTAGAGATTTTAGGAAGAAGCATTTTAATGCTCAAAGAAATAGTAGTTCTCCTGGGATTTAGATTCTGGCCATGTAGCGGAAATAATGATTCTTGTGTAATAATAATTCACAGTATGGACTTTTAAAAAATGTGAAAAAATAGCTCCAATTCAAACACTTCCTTATATTTTGCCTGGAAAATCAGAACTCATCAGGGAAATGGGTGTGGGAAGTACAAATACAGAGGCTATGCTTAATGAAGAAAATCTAATGTTAACTTTTTTTAAAAATTTTTATTATAAGAACAGAGATGCAAAGAAAGAGGAAAGGGTAAAGTTACAGTGGGAGGACAATCACGCATAAACAGAATTCTCAGTAGTCCCATCGATGATATCCCAGTCTTGAACTTTCAGCAATGAACCAGAAAATCAAAACAAAGCCCATGTACAATTACTTTGTCCCCCAAATCTCCAGATTGTAGTACATACTATTTCTTAGCAGCATATAATATAATCTAAAGACATAAGAGTTAGGTTACTCCTTAAACATTGAAGGCAAAGTATATTTTTATATATCCATGCACAAGTATATTAGTTTAATTTAACCTCAAAAGTTTCAGTGGTTTATTTTTCATAAGGGTTAGTCAGGGGAATATAGTAAAAAAAATGGTGTTAGAGTGGCATTTGTTTGCATAGGCCCACCAAAATATGAGGGACCTGGAAAAAAGGGAAAAGAAAAAAACACCTTAGCCTAAATACAATGAGACCCTACCCCTGAGGATTCCCAGCACAAGACCACCTTTGGGCTCCAGGCAAGATAGTTTGTCCAATCCAAGTCACCTGTAGTGGCAATACACCTCCATTCCTCACATAGTCTCTGTTGTTGGTATCATGCTTCTGTACTGAAGATCCTGGTATCTGCATATCTCATATAGTACTCAGGATGGTGCAGGGCATCCTCTCGTTTCACCTCACACTTCCGGGGCAATAGAGAGGATCTTGTCCTGTAGAGCAGGTCATTTTTGTTGTCAAGTCTTCTCAGTATTAACGGAAGTCTCTTTTGAGGAGGTCGGTGTCAGAGCCTTGGTAGTGTCTTCCCTGGTAGAGGATTGCTTCCAGATGTTGCTGTAAAAAACCTTGGATGTTTCGTAGATAGCTTGCCTGGTTCCAGCGTGATGGAGGGTGCCCATTCTTCTGAGGCCTGTGCCAGGTCATTATATCAATGCTCAGGGTGTAAGGTCCCATTGCACTAGGATCGGTGTGTTCCTACCTCTATTAGATAAGAACTGATCTTTATGTATAGTATTTTCCCATTTTAGTGTGTCTATGCAAACAAAAATCAATGACATATAGCATTGTCGGTGTATATGGAGGCCATAGGAATGAGAACAATCCGCATGACATAGTTCACTAATAAGCACAAAACTGAGGGACACTACCTCCAACAGTCCTTATTAAACAGTTCACAAAGAAAAGACAAGATAAAAGTGGAAAAGATGTCATGATAGAAGAAGATATGGAGAGAGTTATAGCTATTAAAAATACTCATAAAATATTCATAAGACATATGTCTTATTTTATGTCCTTCGAAATACTTTTAAGATTGTTAGAACCACTTTGGTAAATGTGTAAATGTGGGGTAATGATGTTTGGAGGGGTATATGTCCGCGCCCCCGCGCGGTTTGGGACATGTAGACTGGTATGAAATTGCCAGTGATAGCCTGAGTACACTTGAACAGCTATCTGTCACACCCCCTTAAGCTTCCACAAGTGTAAAAAGGACTCTGACAAATACAGAGGTCTGAGAAGACACTGGCTGGCCTAGACTCCTGCTCCCAGGAAGGAAGGAGCTGGCATGGAAGTGGGGAAAACCCAGGGTGCCCCATAAGCTCCTCCAAGGATCCCACCAGGAGACCCGGAGGAAAGAGGAAGGGGTGGCAGGGGGACCCAGTCCCTACCCCCCTACCCTGAGCGGGCTAAGAGGTCCCCGGCACATACGGAGGTCTGCCAGAGGCCAGGCCCGAGTTGACCAGAATAATGTTAACTTTTTTAATTCAGGGCAGAAATATTTGAAATATTTGAATCTGGCACTTAAGCATCTGCGATTTCTTGAAGTGATTGGCCCTAAAATTTGACCCTACTAGGAACTCAAAATAGCTTATAAGGGATAGGAGGGGTCTTGACTCCAATTTCTGTTTACCATAGTTCTAGGTACTTGAAGTACATAGGATCAGAGAATCAACAAACTATATTTCTACTATATGCAGCTCGTTTCTATGAACCTATGGATATGTGATTTGCATAAGGAGTGTGAAGTGTAATATGACAAACTTGACTCAAACACTTTCAAATTTATAGATTCAGAGGTTTTGTCTTTTAAATTGGGGACACAGGGTTATAGTACCCAGAGCCCATTACTATTGAATGAAATGTTGATATTCCAATCTCAATTCTCAGTGGCCCATTCAACAGCACAAACTTATCAATGCTTAAAAATACACTTAATGAAGAGCTGAGACTTGGACACACTGAAACCTCCTAAGTGGAGTTCCTGAATGAAACTTAACAATATCTGAATAAACAAGTAGGTATCCGGGAGAATTTTATCTGATTTAAGAGCTGTAAATGTATCAACTGTTTCTATGGGAAAGATACTGAATGGCTCATCTTCACCAGTAGCCATCCTCAAAGACTGGCTTTTGATAGCAATCAACTTGAACAATTGTTTTTTTTTTATAATATTTCTATTTACCCAAAATATAGAAAGCTCTTTAACTCACCCACCCACCATGTGTCAATATTTTGCTAATGTGGTTTAACGCCCAGGTCATTAAAACTTTCCCCACGCACATTTGACTCATTGCATGGATGGCATTTTAATGGACAGCTCTACTCAGAGAATTACAGTGTGTTCATGTGTTTTTTATCAGCTGCTTGCAGATTGCTGTTTAAGAAAAGCCACAGTAAAAAATCCATACTTTGCGTCCATTTCAGTACTGGGCTTTCTATTAGAGCATACTTCGGTGTATCCCCAATATATTTCTATTTCTCTGAAAAAATTCTAAGTATTCTTGATGATTTTCAAATACTTTTAGGTGATATAAATTGGATCTTTCCCTCCCTTGGATTCCAAAGTCAGAACTCAGCATCTTATTCAGTACTTTGAAGGAAATAAAGATTTAATAGCTCCAGGTATTTTAACTAAAAATGACCAACAGGAATTATGTTTTTTCAGATTTGCGGGACTTCACACCAAAGTGAATTCTGCTATAACTCTTAATGTCTGTACAAAGAGCACAGAACTCCCCACTTTCCTTCTATGTTTACTAAGGTTTCTCTCCAGTATATTTGTATTTTCCCCACTTGGCAGTGCTCAGGAGTTACTCTTTGCTCTGCACTCAGGAATCACTCTTGGGGATATTTTAGTCATGACTTTTCCCATGTTGAATAGGACCTGAAGAAAATCTGAAGACTATAAATCTATATGTCTCTCCAGTATGAAATGTAATATACATACAATAAGGTATTATGTATACACATAATGTGTGGCCTTGCCAACCTCCTTTTATATTTTTCTCTCTAGTATGGTTTTTTTTTTGGTTTTTGGGTCACACCTGGCAATGTTCAGGGGTTACTCCTGTCTCCATGCTCAGAAATTGCTCCGGGCAGGCACAGGGACCATATGGGACACCGGGATTCGAACCAATGACCCTTTGCATGAAAGACAAACGCCTTACCTCCATGCTATCTCCTGAGCCCCTCTAGTATGTTTTTTAATTATACTTAGGCCACACTGGATGGTACTCAGGAAATACTCCAGTATCTGCACTAACATTACTCCTGGAACTCTGGTGACCTTTTGGTATGCTAGAGAATCAATCCAGGTGGCTTTCTTACAAGGCAAATGCCCTTCTTCATATACTGTCGCACTGGCTCAAAAATATACGTTTTTGGGGCCCAGGAGATAGCATGGAGGTAAGGCGTTTGCCTTTCATGCAAAAGGTCATCGGTTCGAATCCCTGTGCCCCATATGGTCCCCCGTGCCTGCCAGGAGCAATTTCTGAGCATGGAGTCAGGAGTAACCCCTGAGCACTGCTGGGTGTGACCCAAAAACTAAAAAATATATCTATACGTTTTTATGCAGAAGAAATATTTAGAAATAAGCAATGCGTCCCACACTCCCTACATAAGTCAACAATGCTCGTCAGTTTAAAATTTATTTATCTTTATTTTGGGGTGGAGGGTCCAAAACCCTACAAAAAAGTCCTCCTGACTCTGCACTCAGGAATCCCTCCCTGTGCACTTGGGCAATACTATAGGATACCAGAAATCAAACTCTGGCAGTGGTGTGCATGGCCAATGCAAGCTATGTTGACTGCTCGGACCATCTAGTATTCATTTTATATTTAAAAAATGGTTTTAACAGGAGTAAAGACCTTCCCTACTCATTGAGCACCTAGTGTGGTCCTCCAGAATGAACTTTCTTACGTTTACAAAAGTGTGAATGATGAACAAAAGCCTTCCTTCACTCCTGATATGATTAAGACTTCTTTCTTATATGAATTATCTAGTGCACAGAAAGGGATGAGGAGTGAGTGAAGGCCTTCCCACACTCCTGACATGAATAAGGGCTCTCTCCTGTATGTCTTCTCTTATGCACAGAAAGGTTTGATGATTGAGAGAAAGCTTTCCCACATTGCTGACATGAATAAGGCTTCTCTCCTGTATGCATTCTCTTGTGCACAGAAAGGTCTGATGATCGACAGAAAGCCTTCCCACACTGCTGACATAAATAAGGCTTCTCTCCTGTATGCCTTCTCATGTGCACAGAAAGGGATGAGGACCGAGAGAAAGCCTTCTCACACTGCTGGCATGAATAAGGCTTCTCTCCTGCATGCATTCTCTTGTGCACAGAAAGGGTTGAGGATTGAGAGAAAGCCTTCCCACACTGCTGGCATGAATAAGGCTTCTCTCCTGTATGAATTCTCTTGTGCACAGAAAGGGCTGAGGAATAAGTGAAGGCCTTCCCACACTCCTGACATGAATAAGGCTTCTCTCCTCTATGCATTCTCTTGTGCACAGAAAGGACTGATGATCGAGAGAAAGCCTTCCCACACTGCTGACATGAATAAGGCTTCTCTCCTGTATGCATTCTCTTATGCACAGAAAAGGTTGAGGATTGAGAGAAAGCCTTTCCACACTGCTGACATGAATAAGGCTTCTCTCCTGTATGTATTCTCATGTGCACAGAAAGGTCTGAGGATTGTGAGAAAGCTTTCTCACATTGCTGACACGAATAAGGCTTCTCTCCTGTATGAATTCTCTTGTGCACAGAAAGGGAAGAATAAGTAGTGAAAGCCTTCCCACACTCCTGACATAAATAATGTTTCTCTCCTGTATGAGTTATTTTGTGCACAGAAAATGATGAGGAGTCTGTAAAGGCCTTCCCAGAGTCCTGACATAAATAAGGTCTCTCTTCTGTATGAATTCTCTTGTGCACATAAAGGCTAGACAAGTGACTGAAGGCCTTCCCACACTTCTGACTTGTGTATGTTTTCTCTCCTGTGTGAGTTTTCCAGTGGACTCTAAGGCTTGAAGATTGTTTGAAGGCTTTCCCACATTCCTTACAGATGTATGGTTTCTCAACAGTATGTGTTGTCACGTGTGTAATAAGGATTGAGTCATTCAGGAATGTCTTCCCACACTCCTTACATGAATAAGTTTTCTCTCCACAATGACTTTTCTTATGTTTACTAAGATCTGAGATGAATTTGAAGGCCTTCCCACATTCATTACATATGTGAGGTGTCTCTTTAGTGTGACTCATGAAGTTGCCAGTAATGTTTGAAGGCTGAGAGAAGGTCTTCTCGCACTCCTTATGTATGTAAAGCTTCTCTCCAGTATGAGTATTCATATGCATTCTATTTTCTGAATGGGATGGGAAGGCCTTCGCAGATTTGGGACTTACATGACATTTCTTTCGTTTATTGACTTCCTTAGGATCACATGGCTGTGTGCATTGACCCAGAGCATGTCTACCTTCCTGAAAATTAGAGAAATCCTGTACACTAGGGGTTTTTAAGGCCACATCATGGTGCTGAGCACAAAAGAAAGCACTATCACACTGCTTACATTCAGGTGATGCCAGTCCATGGACTATTTGGTTGTGAGCCTGTTGCTGCGAAGGGTTAAGAGCAAACAATTTTGATCGTGTGGTCAAGGCAGACCCCACTTTAAGAGTCTCTGTCCAGAGATTGTGTGAAGGAGATTTGGGAGTACCACAAGTGGATGGTGATGCTGCAGCAATGACGATCTCTTCACTGTGCCCCATTCCAGAACAGATGTTCTCCACATCCACACTCCCATGTAAATAAGGGCAAGGCGGTTCTCTCCAGACTGTGTCCAATAGCAGACGATCAACACCATTCCAGGGGGACTTGCTTCTTCCCTGCGGAACAGCAGAGGGTTAGTCCTATTACCTTTCTCAACTGTGACAGTCTCCAAGTTCAAATCTGGCTCTACAGGGAATTTCCATCAAAGAAACACGATTTTCCACATGTGAATGACTATGGACTCATACAGACATTGTCTAAAGGAATGTCCTTAGTAAGGTAACAGAAGAACAAAGAGGCAAGAAAGGTAAGTAAGCAATTACTAGTCTCCCACAGGCAAGGTCCCTTTGGGAGCTATGTTCACTAGGTGTAATGGTGGAATCACGGATGGACCCCGGGGCCTGTCCCTAGTAATCTAAGCCCAGAGACAAGAGTAAACCTTGAAAGCCACTGGCTGTGTGCTGTGTATGTAAACATTTCAAAGGGATTATTATGTTACTGATCCTACCCTGATCAGTGATTGTGCCCTACATAGGGTGTGACATGGAATTCTGCTCCCACCCTAGAGTGGTACCTGCTCCCACCATTGGGTGATACCTGATTCAGGGAGATAAAAGCAAGGTTCTGTGTAAGGTGGAAGCCTTTTTGGCTGGAAGGCATGCTGAGGCTTTGGGCTTCAGTCTAGTCCTCCAAGTAAAGTTAATATTTTCACAAGCCTTACTGTCTGCTATGTTTTTACCCGCCACTTCACCTCAGAACTGCCAGCTGAACACAGTAGCAGATGCATGCTCTGAGCTGGAGGGGACAGACCTCATTCCCCATCCCTCCATCAGTCAACCACATCAAATGCTGACTTGCAACAGGTGTGGAAAAAAATAAAACAAAGAACAAAAATTTATGTGAGTAGGATCCAAGCGAATGAAGATCAAGAAGGAGCTAGTCTTGCACACTCTGAACTGATCTTCGGTATCCATATCCATTATGGTCGCTGAGACTGCCATAGTGATCCTTAAGTTTAAACAGTGGAGGGAGGATCCCTTACACATAAGAATGTGAAGCCCCACAAAAAAGAAAAATATCTCAATTTAAATATATTCCAGAAAAACAGCAATGAGTTTTTCTCACCATTCTATTATACTTAATATGGATGATACCCAACCAGATGGCTCTCAACTGTAATTCATAGCTATGTGCTCTATGAGGCAATCACTTGGGGCACAGTGGCCCATTTACAATGGTGGGAAAGACAACCAGTTTTACACTGCAAAACACAGCAGGGTACTTCCTACTATTAGGAAGGATATGAATCTAGTTGATAAGTGAGTTGAAATAACTCAAGCTTACATTTTATGAAATAAAAACAGTTTTCTTTTTAGCGTTTACCCACATACTAGTTTCTCATTGGTGTGAAAAATATGAATATCTTTAGGTTGGAAATATTACTGAATAAAGGAATGTTACCACTCAGGTGAACTGAACAGGCAACTTCTCACAGCATGGGGCTGTCTACCCACCCAGCAATGCTAAGACCAGAGATGCAGTGATGGGGATGGAACCCAGGTCCACACTTTGCAAATAGTATGCGCTTGCAGCAATGAGCTCTCCCACCACCACAATAATAATCCTGATTGTAACCTGCAAATCTTACCATCTCATTTCTCTCTGGAGATCCCAGTCCAAAGACTGATTGCTGAAATGTCACATCCTCAACATGCAGTCTGCACTCTGAAATAAAACCAAATATACAAGGTAAGAATTAGTTAAATGAAGCAAGTCTCAATGAGGAAACATAGGTGGAGTGAATACATATTGCTTTCAGGTACTAATTCAACATAAAGGCAAGGAAAGATAGATTGGAAGGTTTGTGTGAAGTAGCAAGACAAGATCCCACTTAACTCTGTGATGTGCTCATTCATCAATGTTAAACCATTGAACTGATCAAATTTATTTCTAAATTTGAAAAATTAAAATAGCAAGGTAGAGTACAGCAAGGAGGGTTTTGTTTGCACATGGCTGACTTGCATCTCATATACTTCCCAATCCCCAAGAACTGCAAGAGTAATTCCTGAGTACAGAGCCTTATCGATGGCCTTAGAATAAAAACAAAAAAACTTCTTAATATTCTGAAAAATTGTCCGGAGCCCTGTTTCAGTGGGAAGCATTTACTTCGAAGTGGTGGCTCTTTACATAGGGTACCTGAACCCAACAGGAGTAATACCTGAAGTAAAAGTACAAAAGAAAGTATTGAGTACAACCGAAAAGGGGCCTCAAACAAAAATTAATTAAAAGATAAAAAAAATGTTAGAAAGCCTTTTGGAAATATCAAATACCCACTAATTAGTCAAGGAAAATGGCAAGTGAGATAGACAGGAAAGAGCAGTGCCGTCCAGCCATGAGGCTGTGCAGCTAGGCCAAGAGCAATTATGGTGGGGGATAAAGGCTCAGAAATCTCACGCTCAGTTCTAAACGCCCAGACAGGGAACAGAAAGAGCACAGCCAAAATGACAATCTTTCCAGGACTCATTGGAAGTGAATGGAATTGTGGAAGCCCGACACACTGACTTAGGAACATGACACCCAATACCCGACTTCACATGTGCTCTGAGGCTTCACACCCACCTCACTGTGTCAATAGAAGAAAGGTCACCTCCCACACTCACTGCAAACATCTCTCCCTGCAGCCTCCTAGGACTCACCTTCCAAACAGGAGATCAATGCAGGCTTCACCCCAGTATGTCCTGTCCGAGAAAAACAATTTCTGGGTTAGAGAGAGGGAGGGAGACACCAACCCATGTGTATAAGTCTGGGTCGCTAATACAAGTGGCAAAATCACGAAAGAGATGAAGAACAGAATTTCTTCTCTCAGGGGCCGGAGAGATTGCATGGAGGTAAGGCATTTGCCTTGCAAGCAGAAGATCAATGGTTCGAATCACAGCATCCCATATGGTTCCCTGAGCCTGCCAGGAGCAATTTCTGAGCATAGAGCAGGAGTAGCACTTGAGCGCTGCCTGGTGTGACCCAATCACCAAAAAAAAAAAAAAAAAAAAAAAGAATTTCTTTGCTCCAAATATACATTGGTTACCACAGTTGAGACAAGTTTTGTTTGTTTGTTTATGTGCTGGTGGGAGCCAACACGTGGTAACCTCAGGAGCACTCCTGGCTATGCCCTGAAATATATCCGGACAATTAGGAGCACCATATAGGAAAGCAGATATCGATCTGGAAGGAGTTACTAGCAAGGAATGCAAATGCCCTCACAGCAGGCCCAAGATCAGCTTTAAATAAATGAGGCAAGATAATACAGTGGAGAAGCAATAGTGCAGCACTAATCACAGAATTCTCTGTAGTTTTCGTAATCCCACTAGGAGCGAGTACTAAGTGCAGAGCCAAGAGTAATTTCAAGAACCAAGGATATCAGAAAAAGTAGGACCAATGTAGAGCCCAGGGAACCTACACAAAAAACAATGTACCATTCTGAGTAATGTACCATTTCTCAGAACTGTGAAATAACACTGAAAAGATACAAAATTGGACTCATCTAATCAATAAAATTAGGAAGTAGGCAGTTAGAACTACAAAAGAAGTTTGTCCTTGGAGCAGATTCACTGCCAGTTGAACCCACACCCCCCATATTTGGTCTATTCCCAGGAACCACCCACAGGTGTGACCCACACAGGCTCCCCCAGGAGGCTCTCACCTATGTCCAACAGGTGCTGGTAAGTTTCCAGCATCACATCTCTGTAGAGCGTCCTCTGCGAGGCATCCAGGCACAGCCACTCCTCTGAGGTGAAGCTCACAGCCACATCTCGGAAGGTCACCATGTCCTGAACCAGCACACAGTGCAGGGGATGCAGGGGATCAGAGACCAGTGACACCCTGGGCTCTAGGGGGAGGACAAGACCCCTCATAACCCAAGAAGGACTCAGTCCTCTTCCTTCTTCCCACACGAGGAACCACCATCCATTTATGTTCCATGGGGATGAGCCCCAAAAATCACTATTGGAAGCTGGATCCCTATTCTAGAAATTTCTTGGAGGTGCCGCCTTACACACCAACAACTTGGGGCCAGTATCTGCACCAATCGTTCCACTGAGCATTGTCAGGAGTTACCACCTGAATACAGAACCATACGGAGCTGAAAAATCAACTCTGGTGTGTCTCATAAGGCTAAGTCCACACCAGCCCAATCTATCCCCAAAGCCCCTCTGCCCTCATTACTAGGGAAAGTAGATAAATTCAGGGTCTAGCGAGTAACATAAAGCTTTAAATATTCAAATGAGTACTTCTAGTTCACCCCCAAACCAATCCCACCAGGAGCAGGGAAGTGATAGAATTCCCAACCTCCATGTTTTCTCAATAGTGTCTTTCTGGTGGCTGGGCGTTGGCGCTGGAGGTAAGGTGCCTGCCTTGCCTTGTGCTAACCTAGGATGGACCGCAGTTCGATCCCCCGGTTCCCCATAAGGTCCCCCTGCCTGACAGGAGCAACTTCTGAGCGAATAGCCAGGAGTAACCCGAGCGTCACAGGTGTGGCCCAAAAAACCAAAAAATAGTTTCTTTTCCTTCCTTTTTCTCAGAGTCACAGTCAGGTGACTGCAGATGAGGAAGCTTTGCAAGTGAAACTGCTTTACTGAGAAATGTGGCTGGAGGGAGAAGGCAAGATTCTACAGAATGAAAGATCAAGGCCTTTTCCTAAATGAGGCAGAAGTGAGGAATATGGCAATAATATTAGGTCAAGGGCTTATTTCTCACTGATATCAGATCCATATTATCAGGAGATTAACCCTAGAACTCAGCATTCTACAGAGTCTGAGACCTACCAGGGGAATCCCAAGAACACAGAGCAAGGGGTGAATCCTGAGCACCACTAGCTAGGGTCCACAAACTAAATACAACACAGACAAAGGACTTTAAATAGTTGACTTTCTAGTCCCTGCAGGGACCACACCCACCACTCAGAATTCCTTCCTGGGGGCACCTGCCCTTGGGGACAGCACTCTCCTGCCTACCCACCCTGTCACTCTCAGAGTCCACAGTTGCCTACTACCTGGGGGCTGGACGTCACAGGGTTTGGCTCCATTGTTTTCCTCCTCTATTATCTGTGAAGAACAGCAGCAAGTCGCTTTGTTGAAGCCCTGCAGAAAATTCACAGCCATGAGCAGTAAAAAGGAACTCAAGCCCCTGCCAGAAGGACACAGTGCCTGGACTGGGGTGGAAAGGCTGTAAAGCAGGGGGTCTCAAATTCATGGCCCACAGGCAAATGGCCCTCTGTACAGCATTTTGTAGCCCTGTCCTAGAGGAATCTTTTTCTGTTTTGTTCTATTTTAGTTGTTTGGGTCACAACTCCCAATGTTCAAGGTTTACTACTGATTTTGCACTCAAGGATCACCCCAACATTGCCTCCTGCAGTCCCACGTAAATTGAGTTTGAGACCCCTGCCCTAAAGAGTCACCAGGACCATACAACCAGGCACCAGCTCAGACCCAATGGGGAGATATCACAACAAGCAGCTTCCTCTCCTGGAAACAGAGAAGCAGGTTGGAATCTACAAGGAGGAAACTGCAATGTTCAGCCCTTCATAAGCTCTGAGCCCCAAACAGACTTGGGAGCCCAGGACAGGGCTCTGGGGCAGGAACCTGGCACAGTAATGATCCATCCAGGCCCGTATAGTACACTCCCAACACTTAACCCAGCAGTGACAAAGTACAGGAATTCAGTGTTTAGAAACCCTCTTCTGCCCTCCTGTTTGTCCAATTGGGACATCAGGGAGGATCCATTTCAGGACCAGGGTCACCTCGGGGTCCCGGTGAACACAAAAATTGCCCCAACTCCTACCCGCTGACCTGGGATTACCTAGTTCCTGGTTTTTTTGTGTGTGGTTTTTGGGTCACACCCGGCAGTGCTCAGGGATACTCCTGGCTCCATGCTCAGAAATTGCTCCAGCAGGCACGGGGGACCATATGGGGCACAGGGATTCGAACCGATGACCTTTTGCATGAAAGGCAAAAGCCTTTCCTCCATGCTATCTCCCGGGTCCCTACCTAGTTCCTGTTTTATACTAATCCTAATCAGCACACTTGATTCTTCAGTGCTCACACCCACCATGGTCAGGAATACATGGTCCAGGTATAAAGGGACTTTTGCCTTCTAGTAGGCCTCTTGGGTTCGACCTTTGTGTCCCATAGGATTCAGCAGAGAGTCAGGAGTCAGCCCTCAGCAAAGATGGATGAGTCACAAATCAAACAAACAAAAAAAGCAACCCCCTCCCATCACAGGTTGAGAGTGAAAGCACAAGGAAAGCATTTGAATCAAACAAACTTTGACCCTTTTAGATCCTCAACCCCTGTAGGAGGCCAGGAGTGATTTCTGAGAATACAGGCAGGAAAGAGCTCCTGAGCTCCAGATGGGAGAGATATATATTTTTTGGGGTAGGATCACAGCTGGAATGCTTCAGGGACTATTCCTGACTCCTCGCTCATACTTCGCTCCCAGCAAGCTCAGGGGACCATATGGGATACCAGGCATCAAACACCATTAGTCCTGGGTGGCTGACTGCACCGCTGTGCTATCTCTGTGCCCCCACGTTGGGACGGCTGTGCGTTTGAGTTCAAGTGTTACTGTGTCAACCTATCCAGCAACTGAAATTTCACCTCTAGATTTCAATGCAAGCAAGCAGGCCAGAAACCCCTAATGGCAATGAAGTCTTGAGAAACTGAAACCCAGAGAAGGGATTGAAGACTTAAATCCTTTACCAGGAAGAAAAGGCTGGATCCACCGCACCCCCGAGAGGCCCCAGCAGGAATTAAGCCTGGAAGGATTATCAAAGCCCATCACCTACCCCCAACCTTATCACAGGCAGTCATCCTACCCACAAAAATTAACTAGGTGGAAAGCCTCAGGGGAGCAGGTAGGAGAAACCCTAGAAAAGCCAAGTTGAAACAGACCACTTGTAGCCTTGGGGACATGGTGGCAGCATCTCCCCTTGGACCTGGAAACTTTCAGGTGTTCAAAATTTCTCTCCGGAATTGGGGTGACCCCTGCCAAGGAGAAGCCTCAGCTCTCTAGAGAACAGATCTCTTTCTTCGTTCTCTCTTAGGTTTTTGAGACACAGAAAGTGTTCGGGCTGACTCCTGGCTCTGCACTCCGGGATCTCTCCTAGAGAACTCAGGGGACTCAGGGACCTTGTGGGGTGCCTGTTTGGACCCTGGCCACCCGCCCCGCTGTCCAGTCCGCCTTTCCTGCATAGCCCAAGGCCTGGGACTCCGGGGGCCTCCCGGAAGCCAGAGCCGGAGAGCACAAAGAGCAGAGTCAACTCTGGGGCTGCCGCCTCTTCCCCAAGTAACGGGAGCCCCGGACCCAGAGACCCCGGTTTAGCAGGTCTTTTCAGTCAGGTCTGAAACTCCCGCATAGGTCTTCCAACCCCTGATCTCCCCCATCCGTGCTCAATGAGCCCTGGACTGTGGGCTGCCTCCGAGCCCAGCCCATCTGTCTGTCTCTGCCACAGCCCCGAACTTCCCCGGCTGCCCTGTGCTCACCTGGCCAGGACCCTGAGGCTCCAGGCGCTCCCTCCAGACACACCCAAGTGGGGGTGGGTGGGGGGAACCCACAGTCGGTTTGCAAGTCGCAGGAAAGCGGCCAGTCACCAGTTGCAAGCCTTTAAGATCCGGGTTTGTGACTTCACAGTGACTTGTACCTGCGTCTTAAAGGGCCAGAATGCAGCTAGGCCCCAGGCACTTTCTGGACGGGGGTTCGGTTTTATTGACTTGAGTCAGTTGATCCAAACTGCTGTGGTTCTCTAGGTCATAGGGAAACGAAAGGGGGGGGTTCCAGATGACAAGTGGTGTATAGGTTTTTTATAAAAGAAAAACGGCATGCTCCTGGGGGCCCATGCAATAATTGTAATAGTCACTGATAATGTTAGATACTGAGGTGTAGAAGTCCTGGTGAGGTTGGATCCTGGAAAGTGGGGCTGTCACCAAGAAACATCCACAACGCACTTCTGGAGCATATGTCATTTAATTTTCAGAGGGAGTGGGATATTTATATTAGGGGAAGGTAAGATGGAAATTCTTTTTTTGGCCGATCAGGTAGGGTGTGAGAGGGGACTCAAGAAGGGGTGTAGGGAAAGCATGGTATGTGCTTCCTATGTTTAAACAGGATGAGTGCTTAAGGTGATCAGCTACATAGAGTGTTAAGTGAGTAATATTGCATAAGGGAAGAGACTCAGAATTAGGCTGGGGTCTTCTAAATGAGCATGTGGGTGGGTTGGCATGGCTTATATGCCTAGCTCACCCATGACCGCAGATCATAAGGAATAAGACAGAAAAGGAAAAATATCTAGGTGGAATAGAAGTTGAGCAAGGGGCTGGAGAGGTGACACAGGAGTAAGGTGTTTGCCTTGCAAGTGACTGACCTAGGACGGACCACGGTTCAATCCCCAGCATCCCATATGGTCTCCCCCAAGCCAGGGGCTATTTCTGAGAGAATAGTCAGGAGTAATTCCTGAGCATCAAATGGGTGTGCCCCCACTCAAAAGAAAGAAGTTGAGCAAGGGCAGTAATGAGGAACCTGGGGCTAAGGCTTCTGTTATCTTGGTGATGTGGGAGAGGGCACAGCTCTACATTCAAAGCTCAGTCAACCACACTTTACCCACCGAATTTTGCCATGTCCCCCTCAAGGTGACAGGCAGGAGTGAGTGTGATGGGACATGATGGAGTAACTATGTTGATATGACTGGCATTGCGTCCATCATTCCTCAGAATATTCAAATGAATGTTCTCCTCCGTAATTGTGAAGGAAACTGAATCAATCACTATGGGAAGAGAGTCTGTTTTGATCATTACAGTTGAGTCAGGGCCTCGTTCTGGATTCCTCTCTGGTGCATCCAGCCCTGTTTCTTCTGAGGACCTGAAGTAGATCAAAGCCAAGACACGCAGGGATGTGATAATGGAAAGAGTCCTCTGCTTGTGGACTCCCATTCTGGGTCATATGAAATATGTTTTGACAGGCCAACAGATTTGTGATGTGGCCGTTTGAAATATCTCAATAAGGCTGGAGCCATGAGACAGTAGCACTAGCAATTCAATTTCATTACAAGCAGCTGACCCTGTTTCAATCCCCAGCATCCCATAAGGTCCCCAAAGTTAGAAGGCATGACCACTGAGTCTGCATACAGGAATCACCCTTGAACTTAAATATCAGGTATGGCCCCAAACTAATGAAACAAACTGTCCACCCACCCTGTCCCTCTCAGAGTCCACATGCACCTACTACCAGGGGGCAGGACGTCACACAGTGTGGCTCCATTGTTTTCCTCCTGGATTATCTGTGAAGAACAGCAGCAAGTCTCTTCGCAGAAACCCTGGAGAAAATTCACAACCATGAGCACCAAAAAGGGAACACAACTCCCTGTCAAGTGGACACAGTGTCTGTACTGGGATGGAAAGCTCCTAATTGGTCATTAGGGCCATACAATCAGGCACCAGCTCAAACCCAATGGGGAGACCTAACAACAAGCTCCTTTCTCTCCTGGAGACACAGAAGTAGGCTGAATTCAACAAGGAGGAAACTGCAACCCTGAGCTCTGCACTTTTCCTATGCCCCACAAAGTCCTGGGAGCCTACTACAAGATCTGGGACAGGAGCCCACCACACCAATGTCCCCTGCAGCCATACCACTCACAGCGTTTAACCCAACAGTGACAATGCACAAGGATTCAGTGTTTAGAAACCCTCTTCTGCCCTCCAGTATGATAGGTCGGGACATGGGCCAGGGCACATCTATTTCTGGACCAGGGTCACCTCAGGGTCCGAGAGAACCCAAAACCTACCCTAGCTCCTTCCCACTGGCCCAGAACCCCCTAGTTTCTGCTATATACTAATCCTAATCAATCCTAATCATCACACTTGATTCCTCAGTGCTTACACCATTTTCAGGAATACATGGTCCAGGTCTAAAGAAACAGTACACTAGAGAGGGATATTGCCTTCTAGTTAAGGCCTCTTGGGTTGGATCTTTGTGTCCCATAGGATTCAGCAGAGAGCCAGGAGTCAGCCCTCAGCAAAGATGGGTGAGGCAGAAAATCAAGCAAACAAAAAAGCAACCCCCTCTCTCACAGGCTGATAGTGAAAGCACAATGCAGGGTATTTGAATTGATAAAGTTCACCATTTTAGATCCTCAACACCCCATAGGAGGTCAGGAGTGATTTGTGAGAACACAGCCAGGAAAGAATTTCTGAGCTCCATATTGGAGATTTTTTTGGGGGGGAGGGTCTCACTGGCATCCTTCAGGGGCTATTCCTGACTCTTCACTCATAAATCGCTCCTGGCAAACTTGGGGTCACATGGGATGCTAGGAATTGAACCACCATCAGTCCTGGGTTGGCTGTATGCATGGCAAAACCATTACCACTGTGCTATCTCTTCACCCCCACGTTGGGGTGGGGTGTGGGGAGCGCTTTGAGTTCACGCTTTACTCTGCCTGCATACCTCAACCCAGGGACCCTCAAACTTTTTAAACAGGGTACCAGTTCACTGTCCCTCAGATCGTTGGAGGCCGGACTATAGTAAAAACAAAAATTACAAACAAATTCCTATGCACACTGCATATATCTTATTTTGAAGTGAAGAAACAATATGGGAACAAATACAGTATGTGGCCCGTGGGCTGTAGTTTGAGGACCACTGCCTCAACCTATTCAGCTACTAAAATTTCACCTCTAGATTTGGGAGCAAGCAGGAAGGGCAGGGACCCCTAATATTAATGAAGTCCTGAGATGCACTGGGAAACCAGGGATGGGATTGAAGTCTTAAAACCATTGCCAGAAAGAAAAGGCTAGACCCACTCACCCCAGAGAGGCTCCAGCGGGAACTAATCCTGGAAGATGGCAAACAAAGCCCAACACCTCCGTACCTCACTCCGTACCTCATCAACAGAACTTAACCAGGTGGAAAGCTTCGATGTGGGGGGGGGCTGGTAGGAGAAATCCTAGAAAAGCCAACTTGGAGCAGAACATTTGCAGCCTGGGGCCTGGTGGGAGCATCTACCTTTGACCTGGGGACTTTCAGATTTCCAAACTTTTCCTGTACATTTGGGGTGAGCTCTGCCTTTGAAGCTCAGCTCTCTAGAAAATTACTCTTCCTACTCCCTTTGATGTTCAAGCCTCATAGAAGGTGTTCGGGACTCAGTCCCGCCTCTGCACTCGGGTCACTCCTAGTGGGCCCCATGGGGTGCCTGCTTGGACCCTGGCCCCACCCCTCTGTCCAGGCCTGAGCTTCCCCAAAGTCCAAGTGTGGATCCCCGGGACTCGGGAGGTAGCGACGGGAGAGCAAAAGGGGAAGGTTCCCTTTGGGGCTGCAGCCTCGATCCCCAACTCCTGAACCCCCCAAGCCCTGGGCACCAGCCTTGCTGCTTCATTTCTGTCGTTTCTAAAACTCCTGCCCGGGTTCTCCGTCCATAGCAGACTTCATGTAGGGCTTCAGGCAAGAACCCCGCTCACCCACGAGCCTTCCAGGCCCTTGGGCCGCCCAGTCCCTGTCCCGGAGACGCCTCTTTACTTCCAGGGGACCCTGGTCTGGCCGTATCGGTCTTGCCCCCCAAACCTCCCCGGGGACCCCGCACTCGCCTGGCTGGGACCCTGCGGCCGGGCGCTCAGAACAGAAACGTCCTGCCAGAGGCCCACAGCCTGCTAGAACACCCAGACTGGCTCGCAAGGCCCCAGGGAAGAGCCCAGCCCCCAGTTGCGTGCCAAAATGGGGCGGGCTTGTGACGTCACACGACGTCCTGGCATCTTAAAGGGTCAGAGTGCAGCCAGGCCCAGGCACACTCTGGCCAGTGGGTTGGATCCTTGAGTCTCGGATTCAATACTCTGCGGTTCTCCAAGCGTGGAGGGAGGAGAGTAGGGTGGTGATCAGATGAGGTGAGGTGGACAGAGTATATTTTATAATAAAAATTGCATTCTCTGGACCGCTGACGTGTCACAGCAAGGGCGATTGCTTTGCATACTGCCTACCCAGGTTGGACGCTGGTTAAATTCCAGGCATCCCCTATGGTTCTCTGAGCCTCCCAGAAGCGATTTGTGAAACTGAGCGGAGAGCCAGGAGTAAAACCTGAGCACCGCAGGTGTGATAAATTAGATCAATCAATTAATTAATAATTAATTATATCAATCAATTAAATTAATAAATAAAATAACTTTAAAAATTAGCATTGTTCTAGGAGCCATGCAGTCATAATAAAGTTGTAATCCTTCAGATGTGGAAGTCCTGGATACCAAGTAGAGCTTCCTCACAAAAAGCAGCCATGAGCCAGTTCTGGAGAATGATTCACTTTATTTTAGGGGAAGGTAAGGTGTGAACTCTATGTCAGCGAATGTAGTAGGTATAAGAGGGAACTACACGGTGTGTGCTCTGTGTGATTAAATACATACAGCATACTAGTACATAAGGGAAGAGACTCAGAATGGATTTTATCAACGGATGGGAACGGTGGGTCAAAAATTGATATTTGAGCATGTGCATTGGCATAGTCTATATGCCTGCCTCATCTTGACCTCAGAGCTTAAGCAGTAGGGGAGAAAAGAGAAGAAATCCAAGCAGAATAGAAGTTGAGCAAGAGCAGTAATGGAAAGCCTAAGGTTGTGACCTCTGTTATCCTGGTGATGTGGGAGAGGGTGTGTTTAACTTTCAATTCAAAACACAGACCTAACCACACCGAGAACATGACATCTAAACTGCACCCTCCAAACCTTGCCATGTGTCTCTGCAGGTGGCAGGCAGGAGTGAGGGTGATGGAGTATGATAGAGTAGCAATACTGACCTGACTGGGATTGCATCTCTCACTCCCAGAATATTTAAATGAGTGTCCTTCCCCTTAATTGTGAATGAAAATCACTATTGGAAGAGTGTCTCTTTTGGTCATTACAGGTGAGTCAGAGCTTCCTCTCTGGACTCTTCTTTGGTGCCTCCAGCCCTGTTTCTGCAGAGGACCAAAAGCAGATCAAAGGCAAGACACTCAGTGGTGTAATGATGAAAAGAGTTCCCTGCTTCTGGTGCCAATTCTGGGTCATAGAAAAAATACTGTGTCATGCCCAGTCTCTGAGTCTCTCTTGAAGAGAGAGCACTTAGTGCAGAGCCAGAAGTAAACCCAAGCACGGCAAGGCCCAAGATGCCTGAAAAAGGTGGTACTGGTTGGGGCCAGAGTGATAGCATAGTGGATAGGTTTTTACTTTGTATGTGACCAAATGCTCGGTTTGCTCCCGGCATTTCATAGTCCTGACAGGACTGATTTCTTAGTGCAGAGGTGAGAGAAACCCCGAAGCATTTCTGCCCAAAAATAAAGTACAAAAAGTAAGTAAAAATGTTAGGTGTTAGAGTGACAATATAGTTGAGAGTGCAGTTTCCTTTCACAAGGACCACCCTGGCTTGATCCCCAGACCACCAAACTCAGACAGGGTGATTCACAGGGCAAAGACAGTAGGAAGGCTAAGTCCTGCTGGGTGTAGCACAGATATAAAACAAAGAAACAAAAGTCAAAATGATGTCTAGGAAACAGCACCATAGATTGGGGAACATAGTTTGCATGCCTCAGATTTGATCCCCCCACATAATCCTCCAAGAAGATTGGGAGAGGCTGATGCTGGGTGGCCCTTAACAAATCATGAACAACACTTAAGTCACACTAGCTCACATTCAGTTAGACTCATTGAAGGTTGAGCAATAGTACTGAGCAGAGGAGATCAAATTTGTAACTCCTGGATATCGCCTGGGCCTTTTGGAGGCAGAGCTGGGGAGATTTAATGTGTCATCTGAACGTGACACAGGAGCTGCAGGGCACTCAGAACTGCGAATAATGTCCCTCCGGACGCCCTAAGCCCTCAGGATCCCAAGAGAGGCTCTCAGGTCTGCAGAGAAGCCCACCACTGCCAGTTTCTCGAAATCAAGTCGTGGGCTGGTAAAGTCACAGCAACTTCCGGCTGCAATTCGTAACGGCCAGTTTCAAGCTAGCATCAGAAACCTGGCAGGTAGTTTTGTTTACATTCCTTTACTTGGGTCAGGTGATCCAACAGCTGTGATTTTCTAGGTCAGGAAGGGATTAGAGTGAGGACTGATCACATCCTATGAGGTTTAGAGATTTTTCAAAATAAAAATAGCATTTTCCCATCCAATAGTACAACTGTAATGGGGTCAGATTCGAGTTGCACAAGTTGTTTTTGAGGGTGGATCTAGGCGAGTACAGTACTCACAAAAGAATCAAGAGCCACTTCTGGAGTATCACTCATTTTATTATGTCTTATTTATTTTCTTTTTAGCTTTTGGGTTATACCCAGCAGTGCTGAGGAGTTACCCCTGGCTCTGCCCTCAGGAATCAGTTCCGATTCTGCTCAGGGAAATGAAAGGTGTGAGGGGGAATGAATTTGGGTTGGCTGAATGGAAGGCATGTGGACTGCCTGCGGTCCTAGCAGGTCTGGGTCAGTTGTGTTGTTGTTGTTGTTGTTGTTGTTGTTGTTGTTCTTCTTCTTCTTCTTCTTCTTCTTCCTCCTCCATTTCCTCTACCACCTCTTCCTCCTTTTTATTCTCCTTCTTTCCTTCTTCCTCTCCTCCTTCTCCTTCTTCATCTTATTGTCTTATATTTAAACTTTACTAAGATTGACTAACTGGCCTTTGGTTCACACCCAGTGTGGCTAAGGGGTTACTCCTGGCATTGCACTCAGGAATTGCACCTGGCAGGTTGGGGGACCATATGGGATTTCGGGAATCGAACCGGGTCCCTCCCTGATTTGCCGCATACAAGAAAATGCCCTTTCACTGTGCTATCTCTCTGGCCTCCACCTTCTTTTCTTTTTTTGGGGGGGGTGGGGGTCACACCCGGCAGTGCTCAGGGGTGACTCCTGGCTCCATGCTCAGAAATTGCTGCTGGCAGGCACAGGGGACCATATGGGGCATGCTATCTCCCGGGCCCCTCCACCTTCTTTTCTTAACCTGATTATTGTCCCTGCTTTGGCCACATTTGGGAGGGACAATGCTCCATAAAGTCATTTTTATGCAACAACTAAATACTTTTTTCCTTTTCTTAAAATAGAAAACGAGGAACTCTTACAGCTATGGAGAGTCTCAAATTGTGAAAATATCACTGTTACATCAATTCAATGAACATGCACAGAAATGTGTATCTAAACTACAGCTCCAGCTTCAATAAATCATAAAACTTGCTTGTCTGGGGCTTGCTTAGAACTCATTGTGGAGCCTGTGAGGATCTGTGAAGGCCAGACTGAATCCTCCACACAATGTGATGATAATGGCAATATTTACTGTTTAAAATGTTTTACTAAGGATTGGGCAACAGTGTTAAGGGTCCAATAAAGCCCACTGCCTCAAGTAAAGACCATCAATCTTCAGAGAATGCAACAGCACATCAGGTTTATTGATTCCAGCTCACTGGGGCTTCTGGAAAAATCAAAAGCTTCGAGAAAAGTAAAAGAGGAAGCT
>PVKC010007083.1:0-30046 GCA_004027635.1 Crocidura indochinensis
AAAAGTTTAATGTTTTTCTTTCATCTGAAGAATAGGAATTTTGATGGGGGAAAGGAATCAAATGAGCATAAATCCTATACTCAGAGGCAGATAGTTCTGTTTCTATATAAACAGCCAGAAAAAAAAAATGCAGCAGAGAAGCCCAATGAGACCACATCCATCAATTCATCACAGCAGGAAACGAGAAGTTAGGAGTCTTAAAATGCCTCTGAAAGTTGGCACAGGTTGTTCAAAAATTTGAATACTGTTTCTCTCAAGATTTAATGATTCCCATCAGAAAAATAAACTATCAAGGGAAGAAAAAAAAAGGCAGTGATAGCTTTTGTTACAGTGCTGGAAGAATGGTTCAAATTCTTTCATAGCTCCAAGGCGGCAAGTTTTGTTCTGACAAGTGTTTCATTAAACTAATGAGAGTAAATAGTTTGCATCTTTCATGTGGACAACCCTACCAGATCTAGTCCTGGCTGAAGTGAGGGGCTGGTGCCAAGAATAAGTCTTATTTATTTAATCTCCTTTGAGTTAACACAAAGGTGAATGGATTCTCAGAATACAATTCTGAGAATTCCAAATTTCAGAAAACAAATTCTCTCTACAAAAAGGAACTGAAAGAAATCAAGCACCCAGGAGCAGATAAAAGGGGTTTAAGATCTTTTTTTTTTTTTTTTTTTTTGGTTTTTGGGTCATACCTGGTGACGCTCAGGGGTTACTCCTAGCTATGCGCTCAGAAGTCGCTCCTGGCTTGGGGGACCATATGGGAAACTGGGGGAATCGAACCACGGTCGGTCCTAGGCTAGCGCTGGTAAGGCAGGCACCTTACCTCCAGCGCCACCGCCCGGCCCCCTGATCTTGACACAGACTCCCTTCCTTCCTTTTTTCCTTCTTTCCTTTCCTTCCTTCCTTTCCTTCCTTTCTTCCCTCCTACCATCCTTCCTTCCTTACTTCTTTCTCTTTCCTTTCCTTTCCTCTCTCTGACCTTCCCTTCTTCCCTACTTTCTTCCTACCCTCTTTTCCCTCCCCTCCATCTTACTTCCCTTCTCTTTTCTTCCTTCTTTCCTTCCTTAAAAAAAAAAAGAATCACTCCTGGTAGGCTCAGGGGACAATACGGAATACCAGAGATTGACTCCACATTGTCTGTGTGCAAGGTTCCAATGGGTGGAGAGGAACGCATGGCAGAATTTTCCCCTCTTGTTGCTGAAGACATTACTTTAAAGAAGAACTTAGAGATGCTGAAGCAGTAGCTGACATCAAGTTTTCTTCTGCAGGTTGGGTTGCAGTGACACCTCAGTTTAAGGACAAGCTGCTTTTCCGAGGTTACACACTGCAGGAACAGTTCTGACAGTGGCTCATTCAACAGATTTGTCTCCAGCACTTACTATATATCAGGAATTTTGCTAGGTACTAGGAAGAAAGTTGTTGAGACAGACAAGCTTCCTACATTTATGGAGCTACTGAAGACAGATAATAATAACAACATGTATGTAGTATTATCAGGTTCTGATTATTATGCTGGCTTGAAAAAATAAGACAGGGCAATGCAATATGATAAAGAGTGACTGGAAGAATACAAAAATGCATAACAAGTTATTTAAAGAGGGCTTCCCTGAAAGACTTACTTTTAATTAATATGATTGGAACGATGACAGTGTAACCAGCCAGTCTTACGCAAGAAAGAATGCAGTATTTGGGAAGCAAGATTGATAAGTTTGAAATAGACAGCACAGAAAATAATATTATGATCAGCCAGACCATGAAGTCTGCAACAAAGAAAGCATCTGGACATTTTTCCCTTTGTAAAAACGGGGAGCCCTTAGAGGATTTTAAATGCCAGTGTGACTTAATTAGACTTGTTTGGGAGACAGATACAGATGTAGTCATGACGCATTTGTGAACTATAAAAATTCTGTCTTGGGTAAAGGAGACAGTTCAGTAGTAGAATATATGCCAGGCATGTATAAAGCCCTGGGTTCCATCAATACCAGAGTCGACCAGATGACTTTTGCTCATGATCCAGTGGTGCATTAAGACTTCCAGAGACACATATCTTGACCTCCTGCTGGCTCTTTCACTCAGGATCACTCCTTGTGGGCTCATATGAGATGCCAGAGACTGAACTTAGGTTGGCAGCATGCAAGGCAAACCTCTACCTGCACTGTACTATCACTATGGTCACTTTCTGGAATTCTTCCAGACTCTTCACAAAAGTATATATATATATTGGTTTTTGGGCTACACCTGGCTGTGCTCAGGGGTTACTCCTGGCTATCTGCTCAGAAATAGCTCCTGGTAGGCAGGGGGGACCATATGGGACACCGGGATTAGAACCCCACCTTAGGTCCTGTATCAGCTGCTTGCAAGGCAAACACCACAAAAGCATATTTGATCACATGGCTAAGTCAATCCTTTGCTATGGATTAAACATCATTCATGTTTAAATGAAGAAAATTTTTCTTCATTAGGTGAAAAACAAAATTGTTTACAGTAGAGAAGGAATCTCAGATTCCTCCACCTGGGGTCTATTCCATCACATATCTTTGGCCCACAACTTCGAACTTCTTGATCCCCTTGATGGCAAAATAAAGTGAAAAATAGCAAAAACGACAATATTAAAAATGCTCTCTACTTAAGGGGCCAGAGTGGTGATGCAAGAGGTAAGGCGTCTGCCTTGCACGCACTAGCCTAGGATGGACTGCAGTTTGATTCCCTGGCGTCCCATATTTTCCCCCAAGCCAGGAGCGATTTCTGAGCACATAGCCAGGAGTAAACCTGAGCATCATTGGATGTAGCCAGAAAAAATGCTCTCTACTTAAGAGGCAAAAAAATAACACTATGATTTGATCCCTAGCACCACTTAGGTCAGCTGAGTCTGACTAGTAGTGTTTCTTGAGTGTTGGAATAACTTTAGTGTTGGAATATGTGCCTTCATTCTATTCAGAATAAATTTTCTTTGTTGGTGCTTGTCACTCATTGGACTGGAAGTACCTTTGGGTTGAGTTCCCTTGGAATTGGTCCCTTACCTTATCTGTCCTCCACCCTAGGGGGGAGTGGGTCTTTTGTTTCCTAATAAAAACTTTGGTTCTTGGGCCGGAGAGATAGTGTAGAGGTAGATTATTTGCCTTGCATGCAGAAGGATGATGATTTGAATCCTGGAATCCCATATCGTCCCCTGAATCTGCCAGGAGCAATTTCTGAGTGTAGAGCCATGAGTAACCCCTGAGCACTGCTGAGTGTGACCCAACCCCTCGCCAAAACAACAACAACAACAACAACAACAACAACAACAGCAAACCCTTGGGTCTCAGGGAGAAACTGTTTTCAGATACCAGGCAAAGTAGAAGCTTCAGCCCCAACCCAGAGGATTGGGGGAGATGCAGGTCTGGAAGCAACACCGAAATAGGAAATAATCCACACAGAGAGATAAAACAGGTTCAGGAACTTCCAACACAAGCTATTTGTCAGTTGGCAAAGATGCCACCAGACAACTTAGCTGTAAAAGAGAAACCTAGAGCAGTTTCTCCCTGAAACCAGATGTCTTTATTGGGAAGTGAAAGACCAGCATTATGACATTATGACATTGAGACTAAAGGCATCTTCGAGGAGAAAGCAGTACTCTCCAAATAAATGGAAGCAGAGATAAACATATGGGACTATATTAAGCTGAGAAGCTTCTGTACCTCAAAGGAAACTGTGCCTAAGATATAAGCACCAAAGAATGGGAGAAAATATTCATCTACTACCTACCAGACAAGGGGCTAATATCAAAAAAAATATACAAGGTTCTGACAGAACTTTAAAAGAAAAAAAACATAGCCCCATCAAAAAATGGGGAGAAGAACAGATACTTCCTCAAAGAAGAAATACAAATGACCAAAAGACACATGAAAAGTGCTCCACACTACTAATCATCAGGAAGATGGCAAAACAAAACAACAATGAGGTACCATCTCACACCACAGAGATTGGCACACATAGCAAAGAACAAGAACAATCAGTGTTGGAGAGGATATGGAGAGAAAGGAACTCGTATTCACTGCTGGTGGGAATGCCTTCTAGTCCAGCCTTTATGGAAAACAATATGGAGATTCCTCAAAAAACAGGAAATCAGGCTCCCATATGATCCAGCTATATTACTCCTAAGGATATACCTTAGGAGCACAAAAATACAATTCAAAAATCCCTTCCTCACACCTATATTCATTGCAGTGCTATTTACAATAGCCAGACTCTGGAAACAACCAAGATGCCCTTCAACAGATGAATGGCTAAAGAAACTGTGGTAAGAGGGTTGGAGAGATAGCATGGAGGTAAGGCATTTGCCTTTCATGCAGAAGGATGGTGGTTTGAATCCCGGCATCCCATATGGTCCCCCGTGCCTGCCAGGGGTAATTTCTGAGCATAGGGCCAGGAGTAACCCCTGAGTGCTGCTGGGTATGACTCAAAAACTAAAAAAAAAAAGAAAGAAAGAAACTGTGGTACATATACACAATGGAATATTATGTAGCTGTTAGGAGAGATGAAGTCATGAAATTTTCCTATACATGGATATACATGGAATCTATTATGCTGAGTGAAATAAGACAGAGGGAGAGATAGAAACAAAATAGTATCACTCATCATTTGTTTTAAGAAAAATAAAAACATTTTTGTAATAATTCTCAGAGATAATAGACTTGAGGGCTGGAAGGTCCAACTCATGATATGAAGCTCACCACAAAGAGTGGTGAGTGCAGTTAGAGAAATAGCTACACTGACAACTATCATAACAATGTGAATGAATGAGGGAAGTAGAAAGCCTGTCTCAAATACAGGGGTGGGATGGGGTGGGGTGGAGGGAGATTTAGAACATTGGTGACGGGAATGTTGCACTGGCGAAGGTGGGTTTTCTTTATATGACTGAGACCCAACTACAATCATGTTTGTAATTAAGTTGTTTAAATAAAGATATATATATATAGACATAGATAGATAGTAGATAGATAGATAGATAGATAGATAGATAGATAGATAGATAGATAGAAAGATGATTCAGAGGTCGGAGAGATAGCACAGTGGCGTTTGCCTTGCAAGCAGCCAATTGAGGACCAAAGGTGGTTGGTTCGAATCCCAGCATCCCATATGGTCCCCCGTGCCTGCCAGGGGCTATTTCTGAGCAGATATCCAGGAGTAACCCCTGAGCACCGCCGGGTATGGCCCAAAAACAAAAAACAAAACAACAAAAAAAAAGGTGCTTCAATCCAAAGGTACTTCCAGCCCAATAAGTGACAAGCACCAGTAAAGAAGAATTATCCTTTCCCTTATACCTGGTGCCTGTCTCTCCTGAAAAATAAATAAAAAAGAAAAATTATCCTGAATAGAATGAAAACTCCATTATCCCAACACTTGAGTATTTCAGGGTGTGATACCCCCTACACACATATACATAAATTACTCCTAGTTGAACAAGTAAAGTCATGAAATGAAGCAGTTAAAGGTTAAAAACAGTGCTTCAAGGGCAGAAGCAATAGCACAGTGATAGGGCATTTTCCTTATATGTGTCCAACCCAGGAGGAACTTGGGTTTGAAGCCAAGCATCCCATATGGTCCCCCATGCCTGTCAGGAGTGATTTCTGAGCACAGAGCCAGGCTAATCCCTAGCCACCGCTGGATGTGGCCCAAAAACCAAAACAAATGAAAACAAAAACAATGCTCAATTTAAAAAAATAAAGAAGAAAATAATCCTTCTGAAGAGAAAGGTCCCAAGGCCCAGATATAAGGCCTGGACCCCACTAGAACTCAGGATAAGATCAGGGCCAAAATCCTGACCTGGGTGCTGGGCTTGATGTTCTACATTGAGTGACTAGAGCAGAGCTTGACCCCTCGGGGGCCAATAAAGCCAGTCAGGTACCCAAAGGAGATCACAACCAGCTATAAACCGATCTCTTCTACTATCCTGACTAAGCAGGACAACTAAGGCACAAGCCCCTAGAATCTTCCTCTCAGGGAATTAATCTCTGGAAAAACACTAGTAGCAATCCTGGGCCCTTCCAGAGCCCAGTGCCCTGCAGTTCCCCTCTATACACAATGACAGGTGGTTGGAAACAGTCTCTGGGACTATAATGTCAGGATCCGAGGGACACCATTTTGTAAGGACCACATGGAGTAAGTCACATGCTGGGTTTCCTCAAGCCTATTTTCACAGACATCACCCCAAGCTACTTGGCTATAGCAGGTAGCCTATCAGGGAAGGACAATGGAGCAGTAGGAAGGTACCCCTAGATAATAACCAATCATTTTAAAGATCATCAGAAAGCTGGAACCTCCCTATATTCTTCCACTATATAATCCTCCTCATGACCTTTGGTGGGGCTCATCTCCTTCAGAAGATGGCCCTGGCTGGCCAGTATGGGGCATTTTTTGGCAGATAGATTAAAGTATTAAACTTTATTCCAGTTGTGTGACCCCCTCCTTTGACTCTGGACCCTAGCAATGGTAGTATAGGGATTCAGATTCTTGCCTTCCATGTGGCACTAGAATGTGGATGGACTCTGATTTATCCCTAGCGTTGCTTATAGTGCTCTTAGCCCCACCAGGAGTGATCCCAGAAAGCAGAGTCAGAAGCAAGCCCTGAACACCACTGGATATAGTTTCAATCCCAAATTTAAAAAAGAATAATGATAATACGCATGGAAAGCAGGAAATCATTTTGTCAATGTTGAATAAGAAAATAATGCTGGGGCCGGAGAGATAGCAAGGAGGTAAGGTGTTTGCCTTTCATGCAGAAGGTCGGTAGTTCGAATCCCAGCATCCCATATCTCCCCTGAGCCTTCCAGGAGCAATTTCTGAGCATAGAGCCAGGAGTAATCCCTGAGCACCGCGGTGTGACCCAAAAACCAAAAACCAAAAGAAAAAAAAGAAAATAATGCTTAGGAGTTAGAACAATAGCACAAAGGGTATGGTGTTTGTCTTGCATAGGCCAAGCTGGATTTGATCCTCCCATATAATCCTCTGAGTCTGCCAGGATTAATTCTGAGTATAGAGCTAAGAGTAACGCCTGAACACCACCAAGTGTGGCCCCCAAACAAAACAAAACAAAACGAGAAAATAATAAAGTCATTCATATGACTTTAATACGTAATAGCAATTTATATGTAAGGACATGCTATTTCCTGTAGTTTCCTATTTTAACCAATATTATGATCAAAACTTTATGTGTTAATTTCAATAAAGATTATAACAAAAAGCAGCTTCTTAAATTAAAGATAATAGGGAGGAAAGGTATTTGCCTAAATCCTCAGCATCAGGTAATCCCCTGAGCACAGAGCTGGGAGTAGGTATCCAAAAATAATTTAAAAAATAAACCAAGGGGCCAGAGTGATAGTATACCAGGCTGGGTACTTGACTTGCAGATGGTCAACCTGGTTTCCAATCCCTGGCATCCTATATGATCCCCTGAACCTGCTAAGAGTAATTCCTGCATGTAGAGTAAAAAATAAGCCCTAAGCATTGATAGAAGTGGTTCTAAAACAGAACAAAAATAAATTAATTAAAAAAATAAACCAAAAGTAGCTTCCTATGAGTTTTAGCGTTGTATGGTAATAATCTTAGGATTCCCGTAGAGTACTTCTATCCCATAATTATTGCTGTGTTGGATCATCTAAACAGGTTTATTTGCCTGAAGGATTTTCCAGAATATTTTAATATGCTAAATGTGCTTTGTGAATTTCCAAGAGAAGGATAAAGTGTACAGCAATTTAAAACTGCTTTGAACCTCAGGACAGGATGTTTAGCTGAGCCAGAGTGCTGTATAATGCAGTTTTAGAAATACTGCTCCAGTAAATTCTGTACTGTTCTTTAACGTAGGAAAAACCATGACACACTCCTTGAGAAATTAGGAATATAAATTCTGAGAAGTATTAGCTTGTGATATTGAAAAAATGATAGATATAGGTAAACCAAGCCGGGCATAGTATGTAGCATATGGTGGAGCCGACACTTAGCATGTGTGTGGTTCTGAGTTTGAGCTCAGGTACCAAAACAAAACATAAACTATTAGGATATGCTGTGTTGGACTATCTAAACAGGTCTATTTCTATGCAGGATTTAATCTATTAAGGAGTTAATTCATTAACCAATGGACAATGTCTAGGCAATGCAATCATGTTAATCAATAAAGATGGGCTAACATCAATTTAATCCACTTGGCAAAGAAAAGCTAGGTTTTCACCTACCACTAGACTCCAAGTTCTCCCTAGGGAAAGGGGCTTAGCCTCAGAACTGTACCTATCTGCCAAAAATCACCTCTCCTTGGTCCTTTACTGCAGAAATAAAATAACCTTTTCTTACTGCCAAGAATTCCATTAGAAAACAAAAAATTTCATAGGCTGGAGTGATAGCACAGTGAGAAGCAGTGTGGCTGACTTGGGCATCACAAATGGTCCGTTAAGCCTGCCAGAAGTGATTCCTGAATGCAGAACCCAGCAGTAAGCCCTGAGCTGCTGGGTATGGCCTAGACTCACTTACCACCATCTCTCCCCCCCCAAAAAAAAACAAAAATAAAAATTCAGCCTCTGCACAGATACAAATTCTTGTTCTTTCTGCTCCTGGCCAAGGTTCTTGTTCTGAACTGCAATGGTACTATGCCCTCGGGGTGTTGAGGAGGGAAAAGAGCCCTCTCAACCATTTGGCTGCTGGCATCTTCCCAACACACACACACACACACCCTCCCAATACCCAGGTGTACACCACACCCAGTACACTGATATCCCAAATATACACACATATACAAACACATGCACATCCTGGAACAATATACACACCACAAGACAAACACACATCAGCTAGCATACCCACAAACACACACAACACATCCAGCACACATGAAAACAATCCCCATTCAGGGCACACACACACACATCCCACCAGGATCCTGAGCAAGATGTTCAAGAGAGGGGCAAAGCCAGCTCCAGTGCTGCCAGTACTGGGCCCACCCTGGCCATGTCTGTGCCCTCTGTTCCCCTGATCCTGTCTTTCCTGCTTACCTTTATTTTCCAAGATTGCAAATCATAGTAGGGGGTACCTGAAAGAAGTCAGAGGGATTCAGAACTAAACCAGGCCTACTGCATTCCTGTGTTATGACTCCCAGCAAGGATTGATGGAAGAGATGAAAGTTTTATAGAAATGAGATGTGATAAGAAATGATCAGCAGCTTCCAAATCTTCTGGGTAGAGATGAATGCCCTCTTTGCAACATTATGCAGTGATAAAACAAAGCAGTGCTTGATGGAGGTGTTTGGGGACAAAAAAAAAAAAAACTCTTTAATAGTTCTGGATTAATAAAAACTCATAAATATAAGAAGTTTGAAAGGTTATAAGTCATAATTTAATGGTACTATACTTAACTGTGTGTGGGTGATATTTCAATAAGTCTACTTTTAAAACACTGACAATGCAGGGCCGTAGAGAAAGTACAGTGGTAGGGCACTTGCTTTGCATATTTATCAACCCAGGTTTCATCCTCCAGCATCCTATATGGTTTCCCCCAAACCCAACCAGGAGTGATCTCTGAGAGTGATCTTGGATCTTTTAGAACCAAAATTAACCCTTGAGCACTGCGTAGTGCAGCCACAAAACAAAACTAACAAAAGCAAAATAAAACTAAACTAACAAGGGGCCGGAGAGATAGCATGGAGGTAAGTTGTTTGCTTTGCATGCAGAAGGTCGGTGGTTCAAATTCTAGCATCCCATATGGTCCCCTGAGCCTGCCAGGAGTGATTTCTGAGCATAGATCCAGGAGCAATCCCTGAGCACTGCTGGGTGTGACTCAAAAACCAAACCAAACAAAACAAAACAAAAAAAACTAAACTAACAAGTATTGACTGCTTACTGCTGACCTGGAAAAGATCATAGATAATTAAAAAGTATCTGTGAGAGGTAGATTGGAAGTGACATCACTACAGTGATAGAAGGTATTGAGCATGAGAGAGATGGTGATGGGGGATAGCAACTGGACAGTAAAACCATAAATGTGAATACTACTCACATTTATGTGTATTTATTTTTCAGGTTTTCTCTTGGCTGTATATGTCTTACTTTAGTACATATTAATAATATATCCCATTTTTTAAGATATGTATTGTGTATGTAGAAAGTTCATCTGGTATTCTGCCCTTTCGCACACCTCTGTAAAGTTCATTTTCACTTTTTAACTCTATCACCCCAACCTTCAGTACTCCCCATTTACCCTTTTCAACTTCTTTTTTTGGGGGGGGTGCCACACCTGGTGACGCTCAGGGGTTACCCCTGGCTATTCACTCAGAAGTCGCTCCTGGCAGGCATGGGGGACCATATGGGGAACCATGGGATCAAACCGCGGTCCGTCCTAGGTTAGCGCAGGCAAGGCAGGCACCTTACCTCCAGCGCCACCGCCCGGCCCCCACCCTTTTCAACTTCTATACTTCACATTCCTCATCACACACCAACGTGGTTCACTGGATTTAACAACCCCAAACTATTTCAAAAGACATAAAATGTACACATATGGCTTTGAATATTTTCCATCTTTTTTCTTTGACAGCTAACTCTTACTAAATATAGTAAGAGTGAAGATTTTCCCCACTTTTTATCTATTCTTCTCTTTGTGAACTTTTCAACAAGAATTATTCGGTGAAAGAGTCCCTCGGTTTAATTCTTATGTTTAACCATGTCATGAAGAGTTTTATACATGTTCTTGCATCCCCCATATGGGCTTATAAAGCCATATAACATTGTTCCTTGTTTGCATAGGCATATCAAAATGGGAAATACTTACACACAAATAAATTCTTATCTAATAGAGATTGGAACACCCAAATCTTGTAGTGCAATGGGACCTTACACCCTGAACAGTGGCATAATGACCTGGCACAGGCCTCAGTAAAATGGGCATTCTCCATTCACCCCTATCTAGGAAACATCCAAGGTTTTTTACAACAACACCTGGAAGCAATCTTCTACCAGGGAAGACCCTACCGCTGCTCTGACATCAATCTACTCACAAGAGACTTCCCTTAACGCTGAGAAGACTTAAGAACATCAACGACCTGCATACTGGACAGGGCTTTCTGCATTGTCCTTTAATTGTAAGGTGAAACAAAAGGATGCTCTGCACCATCCTAACTGCACTATAGGATATGCAGATTCCAGGATCTTTAACACAGAAACATGATACCAACAACAGAGACAGTGTGGAAAATAAAAGTGAGTTGGCACTACAGACAATGACTTGGCTTGGGCAATCTAGTTTGCCTGGAGCCTACAGATGGTCTTATGCCAGGAAACTTCAGGGGTTTGGTCCCCTTGTATTTAGGCCGAGAATTTTCCTTTCCATGTCCCCCATATTTTGGTGGGCCGATGCAAACAAGTATTGCCACTCTAGCGCCATTTTTACTGTGCTCCTTTAACTCTTATCCTAAAAAGAAACACCCACTTTTGAGGCTAACCTGAACTAATATGCATATGCATGGAAATGTAAAGAAGTACTATGCCTTCAATATGTAAGGAGTTACATAAGTTTTATGGCTTTAGAATGCTTGATATGCTGCTAGGAAATATGTATCACAATCTGGGGACTTGAGGGACAAAGTAATTATACATGGGTTCTGTTTTATTTTTCTTAATATTCTTTGGCTGAAAGTTCAATGTCAAGATATCAGCAAGGGGAGGACTTATGTGAATTCTGTTTATGGGTGATTGTCCTTCCACTGTAACTTTACCTTGTCATCTTTCTTTGCATCTTTGCTCTCATAATTAAAAATAAAAAAATTTAAAAAATCCAAAAAAATCTTTCCCACTAGAATTATATATAAGAATTTGTCAAATTTAAATCCCAGGGGAAAAAAAAGAAGACCATATGAGATGCCAAGGATTAAACCCTGTTTAGTTGTATGCAAGAAAAGCATCTTAACCACTGTACTATCTCTCCAGCTCCAATTTATTTCATTTTTAATGCTCACTTAGTCTTTGTATTTTATCAAGATCTTTCACATATTCTATCTATACAAAAACAGAAGGAAATACTACAATGTTTTAGATGGATGAAACAGGAAAAGAGATATAAAAGAAGTCATTTAAAGTTAAGAGCTTAATAGCTAAAAGAACTAAATAAACAAGTCCATGTCTTACCTTCCAAATGTCATGACTTGGGACCAGAGCAATAGCACAATGGTAGGACATTTGCCTTGCTCACCCAGGACAGACCTGGGTTCAATCACCAGCATCCCATACGGTCTCCCAAGCCAGGAGCGATTTCTGAGTACATAGCCAGGAGTAATCCGAGTGTCATCAGGTGTGTTCCAAATACAAACCAAATGCCATGACTCTTGTTATATTTTTCACTATTTGCTGATTCTTCAGGCCTAGCATGCTCTATGATTGCACAAACCAATAGAACTATATCTCATATAGACCAGAAACAATAGCGTTCATAAAGTACATAAAGCACATAAAGTTAAAAAATAGAGCATATAAGAGTAAAGCAGGGATCAGAGAGATAGCACAGTGGTAAGGCAGTTGCCTTGAAAGCGGCCGACCCAGGACTAAAGGTGGTTAGAATCCCAGCATTTCATATGGTTCCCCCGTGCCTGCCAGGAGCGATTTCTGAGCACAGAGCCAGGAGCAACTCCTGAGTGCGCTGCCAGGTATAGCCCAACCCCCCCCCAAAAAAAAACAAAGAGTAAAGCAAACAGGTTGGAGTGATAGTACTGTGGTAGGGCATTTGCCTTGCATGCAGTCAACCTGGGAGTGACCCAGATTTGATCTGGTCTTCTGAGCCTGCCAGGAGCGATTTCTGAGCTCAGAGCCAGGAGTAACCCCTGAGCACCTCCAGATATGGCCCCAAAACAAAACAAAACAAACAAAAAGAGTAAAGCAAAATGAAGTTTGTTTTCAAGCTACCAGGTAAGGGTAGAAATTGGAAACATCGGAAAGAGGTGTGGGGACATCAGAGGGTATAGCCAGAGGCTAAGGGAAACTTTTCCTTCTAGTTACAGCATCATCACTCTTCGCTTCATTTCTATAAAATTCGAAAAGGGAAAGGAAACATTCACAAAATTGCGAGTCAAGCCTAGATCAGGCACGAGGGTCAGACACTGCTCTGCAGGAAGTACCTTCATTCCAGCTGCGGCAGCAGGTCCACTGGGGTCCACGGCCTGGATGTGGCATGGCTTACTTCCTCGTACCACAAAGCCCCAGCCAACAGCATCGCCAACAATCTAGAGAGGAAAACCACAATTAGCAACCAGAGATAATGGGCCAACTTGCCCGTCCTAAGGGAGAAAGAAGAGTAACTCAGGATTAAGCATAGACCATTCCTGATCTCAGTTTACGGCTGTGCCATTGGGGAATACAAACTTTGCTTTTATCTCTGTGGAAAATGTGGTCAAGGACCACCTGTTTGGCAGGAGAAGTTTCTGCTGTAAAATCTCTCTCAATCAATAACTGGCTGATTGCCTATTCTCTTAGGCAGCTCTACAATTTAATATCAGTCTCAAGTGTAAGGTTTAGCAGATTTTAAAAATAGGGTTGACTCCCCCCACTCTCTACAGACCAATTCCTATTCCAATTGTGAGCTTTTCCCTTGAATCCAAATGACACTTTGCTGATGGTCTTGCCATGTCACTGAAGTCTAGATAGCAATTTAAGTCACAACTGAAGAGAAATCTGAAGAGCCTTGTTTTTCTGGAAACACAATTTTCTCTACCAAGAAAAGAAAATCAAAAGTACATCAAGCTCACAATTTATAAGTAGGTACTGGCCTACAAATTGTTTGGAACCATGGGTACATTTAGCGGGGGAAGAATCATTAGAAATGGTGGTCCCTGGGAAACTGCTATACGTATCCTTATTTCACATCCCACCTAAAGCTGCAAACACATGTTCTGAATCAATGACCAGCAATGTTGACATTTCTATTTGAAACCAAAAGAATCATGCATTTAAATAATAAAACTGAGGGCCGTAATCATAGCACAGCTTGTAGGGCATTTACCTTGCATGCTGACAACCGAGGTTCAATCCTCAGTATCCCATATATTACTTTGAGCCTTCCAGGAGTAATTTCTGAGCATGGAGCCAGGAGTACCCTTTTGCACTGGTGGATGTGGCTCAAAAACCAAAACAAAATTTTGGTTGGACCCTGAGAGGTTAAGGCATTTGCCTTGCATATGTTGGACCTTGGTTTGATCCCTAATACCACATAATGGTCTCTGGAGCACCAGAGGAACTGATCCCTGATTACTAGGGTAAAGCAGAAAAGCAAATGGACAAGCCCATTACCCATGAAGCCTAAAGCTTCATTAAAATGCAGATCTTTGACTTTAGAATTATGCATTTATTTATTTATTTATTTACTTTTGGTTTTGGGGGGCCACATCTGGTGGCAATCAGGAGTTACTCCTGGCTCTGCACTCAGAAACCACTCCTGGCAGGCTTGGGGACCATATGGGATGCTGGGGATCACACCCAGGTCTATCCTGGATCAGCCACGTATAAGGCAAGCATGCTACCACTGTCCAATGGCTCTGGGATACAGCATTATGCATTTATTTCACCTAATGTCACTCCCACACATGCCTGACCTTTTCGCTGATATTAACATATTGCCAAAAGCCTTTCTCAGCTATGAGTCAATCCTTCCTAGTTTCACTCCTCAATGCTCAGCCCACAAATGTTGCCAGGTGAAAAGTCATGGAAAGCAGTTGTCCCCACTAAGGTCACCAAAAAAGGTCAACAGACAAAGAGAAGTGTTCATAGAGGGCTGGGGGCAGTGGGGACAGCTCAGTGGGCTCAGAGTACCTGCTTTCAAGAGTGAGTTAGATTCCAGGCACTTCCCCAGATCCCCAGCAAAGCTCTCCTAGCCCTATTGTGAGGAATATCCTGTATACTCTAGCTGTGCACGATTGGTACTACTAAAAGCAGACAAACACTGAAACTAAAGCTCCTGTGTCCTGTGAACCGGAAGCAAACCTCCAGCTACTATGTGTGTAAACACCATAACAGAAGGGTGCATAAATTCCAGTGAACATCATGGCTGAGTGAAGTTGTATGGAAGTACACAACTTCTGGCAAATACTATACAAATACAATCATTTATGAGAATGCCACAATAAGGTTGCATGTCCCCTTGTTATCATGATATCAAATGGAAGCAGAGAACATAGAGAGGCTGTTGGGATTGATGTGAGGAGGCTCAGAGGAAGAGGTGGAGAAAGTTAATGGAGTGATTCCAAACAAGCACTTACTTTTTTGGAAAAAAGTCATTGGAACCAGTGGGAGTGAAAGGCCAAAGAGCCCCTATCAAGACCCAGCAAACATCCACTCACAGGAATTTATGTTATCAAGTAAATGTTACACAGATCGCCCTAGCCCCATCCCCATGTTAACATTATCAGTAGTACCAATCTCTATGGTGGAATAATCAAGCCATAATTTTCTTTTTCAATTTTTTTTGGGGGGAGGATGACGCTCAGGGGTTACTTCTGGCTCTGTGCTCAGAAATCGCTCCTAGCAGGCTCAGGGGACCATATGGAATGCTGGGAATCGAATCAAGGTCCGTTCCAAGTCAGCCGCTTGCAAGGCAAATGCCCTACCGCTGTGCTATCTCTCCTACCCCATTTTTTTAATCTTTTTTTTTTTTTTTTGGTTTTTGGTTCACACCCAGCAGTGCTCAGGGGTTACTCCTGGCTCCTCAGAAATTGCTCCTGGCAGGCACCAGAGACCATATGGGATGCCGGGATTTGAACCGATGACCTTCTCCATGAATGGCAAATGTCTTACCTCCATGCTATCTCTCTGGCCCCTTCTTTTTCTTTAAGATTACTAGGACCAGAGAGATAGAACAATGGGTAAGGGCTTTGATGTACATGTAGCTGACCCAGGTTTGATTTTGAGAACCTCATATTGTCCCTGAGTCCAGCCATAGCCAGGAGTGAGCATCATTGGATGTGGCCCCCAAACCAAAATAAACAAAAACAAAACTCAAATATTTAAGATTTTAAGATTTTTCTAAACCAATTTTCCTTAAAACCAAATATTTTAAGATTTTTCTGCTACCTTCAGTGTTTTTCAGTTTCATGTAGAAAGAATCATTGGCTTTATTTGACTTGCAATCTATTATCTCATTATAATAAGAGCATATTGGGCAATTTGTATTTGGGACACATCAAAATAAATTTAAAATATACTAGAGCAAATATATATATACATATACATACATACATATATATATATATAAATACACACACACACACACACACACACACACACACTAGAGTTGAATAATAGCATGTGGCCAACACTAGATGGATACAGGTTCATCCTCAGGCATCCCATATGGTCCCCTGAGCCTGCCAAGAGAAATTTTTGAGCTTAGAGCCAGAAGTAACCCCTGAACACCGCCAAGTGTGGTCCCCAAACCAAGAAAAAAATAAAAATAAAAATATTGTGCTAGCATTCACTCTGGAATCATCTGAGTCTCACCTTAGGGAGTGCAGTTCTTTCTTTTGCTCCACAGGATACCCTCTTTCCCATATCTCTGAAACCATTTTATTTTCCACATAAGAATAATACTTAGAATCAGTAGCAATACATATTTCCCTTGTGTTCTAATGTCTTATAGTGCTTGGGTGCAAGACTTGCTTGAATTCAATGTCACTAAATACTTAATTTTTTTTTTTTTTTGGTTTTTGGGCCACACCCGGTGACACTCAGGGGTTACTCCTGACTATTCGCTCAGAAGTCGCTCCTGGCAGGCACGGGGGACCATATGGGGAACCAGGGGATCGAACCGTGGTCCATCCTAGGTTAGCGCAGGCACCTTACCTCCAGCGCCACTGCCCGGCCCCCAGATACTTAAAATTTTACTATGAATGATTTGTAATTCACTTTGGTCAAATAAAAATTATTATATATAAAAAAGTGGTAATATAAAAGAAAAAGACTTGCTTAAAATGGAACTAAAACAAAAGTGACATGAGGAGTTTTCAATTCCATCCCTAAGCCACACAGGGACACAAGGACATGTCCTGGCACAAAGAACAGCACAAAGGTGAACCCAAGTTGAGCCTACCGTGAATGTCTTCCTGGCATAGGGGGCCCCAGGGGTCAGAAGTTCCTCAGTAGTAACTGGTCTTTTCAGCACTGTAAAATAGACACCAAGTCAAAACATAACTTCTCACATCCTAAGTTCAACATTCAGCCCTGATCCACTGATTGTCTCATCTATGAATGCCCATGAACAACAAGGGAGGAAGTCATTATTTTAACAAGGGAGAAAGTCCCTGATTCAGTTTATATTTGAGAGATGAAACAGCAGAAAACATAAGCAATCAAGCCTTTCTGATGGGAGAGAAGTCCATGCACAGGGGAAATGGAAATCAAGAGAATAAGAAGTGAGCTAAGGGGCCGGCGAGGTGGCGCTAGAGGTAAGGTGTCTGTCTTGCAAGCGCTAGCCAAGAAAGGACCGCGGTTCGATCCCCCACCATCCCATATGGTACCCCCCCCCCCAAGCCAGGTGCAATTTCTGAGCGCTTAGTCAGGAGTAACCCCTGAGCATCAAACAGATGTGGTCTGAAAAAAAAAGTGAACTAACCTGTTTATATATATTTTTTAAAGATCACATTTGGGGGGGGGGGTCACACCCAGCAGTGCTCAAGGGTTACTCTTGGCTCTATGTTCAGAAATCACTCCTGGTGGGCACAGAAGACCATATGGGATGCCGGGATTCAAACCATTGTCCTTCTGCATGCAAGGCAAATGCCCTACCTCCATGCTATCTCTCCAGCCCCAAGATCACATTTCTTTATTCTTTCATTCACTTATTTTAAGTCCCAACATCAATTCAACATCTCAAAAGTAATAACCTATTCTGAGTGTTTGAGACACATTTCTAAGCCTCACCACCCCACCACATCTCTCCCCCATAACACATTTTACTATTTCCTCTTTCTCCTTTTTTCCCCTCTTGCTTTGATTTTTTGGGTCACACTGGTAGTGTTCAGGAATTACTTCTGCCACTATGCTCAGGGATCACCCATAGCAGTGCTTAAAGGACTATATTTAGTGCTAAAGAATGAATCTTGGGACAGCTGGGTGCAAGGCAAGTGCCTTACTCACCATACTATATCATATATCAGGTCCTATAATTTTCTTTTTAATACTACACACACCTGTAGCCTTGGCCTGTGGAATAATACTGGCAAACATTCTATCTGCTCCACTTTAGCTGGGCACTTTCAAAAACTGTTCCCTCATTTAATCACCACCAGAACTAATGAGCTAGCTTCATCTCTGTCCTTATTTTATGAGAGAGAAAAGAAGCTTAGAAAATATAATAACGTGTGTACCTAAGGTTGCCCACTAATGGGGAGCAGAACTAAGGTCCAAGCCCAGCCACTGCTCTATAGATCTCCTTCCAAACCCTGAGACAGAAAAGGGGCTCAGAGGTTCTAGTCTGCACTCCTGGGGTATTATCCTAAAAGATTGGTCTTTAGCCTCTTAGTGCTGATGGCAAAAACAGAGACCAAATCCTGACTTGCCAGCTGCCCCCAAATCTGTCAGCCTGGAACTTCCTCATCCACCTCTCACTCACTAAGAACTGGGGTGGTACATCTGATCTGAGGACTCAATGGATTGGGGCCCGTAGTGATGAACTTTGCAGAACTCATGAACTTGTATGCCACAAAGAAATTAGAGGGACCTGGGACTAGAGTTATAGCACAGCAGTAGGGTGTTTGCCTTTCATGTGGCCAACATGGGCGGGACCTGGGTTCGATCCCCAGCATCCCATATGGTCCGCTGAGCCTGCCAGGAGTGATTTCTGAATGCAGAGTGAGGATTAAACCCTGAGCACTGCCAGGTGTTGTCCCAAAACAAAAAATACTAACAAAATTAAAGAAATTGGAGGGACCAAACCAGGAGGAATGTCAGACTTCAGAAAACTTGGCTCGTGGCACTCTGAGGTCAGATGCCAGTCCAGGAGCAGGTGTGTGACAGAGAAAGGAAAGGCATTGTGGGGAGAGGCCTGGATGATCCACCAGACACACTCCTTCTCCATTAAAGCCAATGAAGTGCTTCTTGTTGAGCTGACAGGTGGCTGGGATTATTGCCTTTGCTTTCAGAAAGCTCTTTAAAAGGAAAATAAATTTATGTCCCAAACAAAAGGGAGTATTTCAGATATGGAGGACAGAACCTCTTAACAGATGAATGGGAGGTAAGAAAGCAGGTGCTTAAAGACTGAGACATTTTTTTTCCCTCTCAGAAAACTCCCTCCCATACTCCATAAATCCTCCCTGGCCTTACGGATTTGGACCTAAGAATAACACTAAACTTTATGATTTGGAGCAAAATTACCCATTTATTTCAATATGTTCTTCTTTGAGATAAAAACTAATGTGCTATTTGAGGTAAACAACATAGTCCCACATATGTATTTGTTGTAAAACAGTCACCATAATAACCCTAGTCAGTATGTAACACATCTTAGAACTGTCAAATATATAATCCAATATTAATGACTATAAGCCCACCACATGTTGTGGTTCAAGAATGATGATCTCTCTCAGTTTATCTTATCAGCAAAGCTCTATTAATGGAAAAACCCATTAGTAATGAAGTTTCTTTTATTTTTTGGTTAGATTCAGTTTAGAGGCACATCAATTGATTTATTTGCCAAGTGCAACTTTATTCTTAGAGTTAACCCCCCAGAAAAGAGAAGGGGAAAAGAAATGAAAAAATACTCACCTGCCTTGATAATAGCAATAGAAAAAGTTTTCTCTAGTATTCATTGTCACTAACACGCATGCATTTCTTTCTCTCTGAAGAGATGGCATGTTCATGAGCAAGGGACCAGGACCTCTCATCTTTGCATCTCCACTATCTCGAGATAAGGAAACAGCAAAAGGAACAAAGTCTCTTCTTAGAGAGACACATTGGACAAAGCGCCCTAAACAAATGAGTTAAGGGTGTTTTTTGGTGGCTTTCTGTTTTGCTATTTGGGGACCATACCCAGCTGTGCTCAGGACTCATTCCTGATTCTGTGCACAGGGATTGTGCAGGGATTGAACCTGAGTCACCTTACCCACTATACTGTCTTTCCTGCTTCAAGATAAGGGCTTTTTTGAAACCATGATTATAGTGATGGGTCATGTGGTGCAGACCCAGAAAGGAGGTGAATAAGAAACAGTGAGAAATGTGTTACTCAAAATGAAAAAACAAACAAACAAAAAAACAAATTAGCTATCAACAAATGCCTAATTATGTGTTTATAAGATGTAATGTCAGCTCATTGGCCAGCTCATTGACTCATTTTACTATCAAAAAAGATGTAAATCTAGCTGCTAAAAATCATGGGATACCCTCTCACAGCTGAAAACTGAGCCAGTGCCAGGAGGAGGTGTGGGCCAATTAACTGCCATATTGAAGCCTCAGCAGCTGCATCCACAATCCACAATCACAGATACACCAATGACCCAACTTAACTGCTTTACCATTGATCTCTACAGAGACACCTTACTGACCAAAACTTCAGATATGCTGGCCTTTGGGTTGAGAGTGCTAGGATCTTCTTGGAGTGAATGTGGGCAACATCACACTGCCTTTCTGAACTTACAAAAGTCCTAGCAGTCACAGACACATTCCACAGTCACCTCCATGTCAACCAGAGAACTTGGGATTCTGGACAGAGCTGCCCAGCTGTGTGATACCTCCAAATTTTTCAATGCTTACACCATATTAGGAACGTACAAAATTAGATGTCAAAGTAGCATTAAGTCATCTAAGCTTAACAAAAATAACAGAATGATCAACTAGCAACAAATAGCTTAGTAAACCTTTAGATAATGACTTGAGCCCATGATGAGATATAACAAATACAAATTTTCTTTTGCTTAAGTGTTTTTTTTTTTTTTTTTTTTTTGGTTTTTGGGCCACACCCGGCGGTGCTCAGGGGTTACTCCTGCCTGTCTGCTCAGATATAGCTCCTGGCAGGCACGGGGGACCATATGTACACCGGGATGCGAACCAACCACTTTTGGTCCTGGATAGGCTGCTTGCAAGGCAAACGCCGCAGTGCTATCTCTCCGGGCCCTTGCTGAAGCTTTTTATTCTCAATTATTACATTAGCACTTGATGGTAAATAAGCAATATAATTAAATTATTTTGTACTGGGACCGGAGAGATAGCACGGAGGTAAGGCCTTTCATGCAGAAGGACAGTGGTTCAAATCCTGGCATCCCATATGGTCCCCTGTGCCTGTCAGGGGCGATTTATGAGCATAGAGCCAGAATGAGCATAGAGCCAGAAGTAACCTCTGAGCACTGTGGGGTGTGACCCAAAAAACAAAACAAAACAAAACAAAACAAAACAAAAAACAAAAATTATTTTGTACCTAACAAGGGGGCATGCTTGGGGGTATGTAGAAAGCTGGGATAATGGTGGAAAGAATGTTACACTGATGATAGAGTTGGTGTTGGCACAGGGGATGGCATAAATAACTGTATTATGAACAATTTTGTAAATGCTTCTGTGTAAATAAAGTAACAAAAATATTTAAGGAAAAAGTGAACAAACAAAAGAAACTGTGAGAGGCATTAGTGCCTGAGGGTCACAGGTTCTGCAAGGAAAAAGTTTCCAAGTTCAACAACAGTCTTTACGCCTAAACACTCTTCTGGAATGCCACAGCCATGGAGGTTGGCCAGTGGTGATTGGCCTCAACCAGCACTCTTGAGTATGCAAAGATGCACACTATTTCTTTAGGAGAGTAGGACTCTTAGAGATTTTCACATCTATTGCATTTCTGAGGTGTCATTCTCCCTACTACAGAAAATACTGAAGAGCTGCTCAAAACCTCCTCCAGGGTTAACAGTGTTTCTAGGACACTAATGACAAAGACCCTCAGTTCTCTTGAGGGACCATCTTCCAGAAAGGAGACATCTTACCTACAGTCAAGGCCTTTTCCCAAGGCTCCCAACAGCTAACAGTGGATCGACAAAAGGGCCTAATGGCTGTGCCGTCCAGTCTTTTCAGAATAGCTCTGACAGCCTACATAACTCCAAAGTTCTCCAAACACTCTTATCCAATTCTTCCTCTTCCCCATGCTATGACCTTTTCTTCTACTCAAGAAGACTTCAATCCTATAAGCATGGTCTCCTCAGATTTCCAAACACTTGTCACCCCACTTGTCTCAGAGCATCTTGTTTCCTGAAGCTAGCCCAAACAACCATTTCTAGTCCTGACAACAGGTAGGTTGAGGCCACTCACCAGACTTGGGGTTGCAGAGCACAGGGGGACTGCTGCTGAGGGTGGGGCTGCTGCTGAAGTAGCCACTGCTGCCACAGCTGCTCATGCTGCTCCTCCTCACAGCTGACACGATCTTGATCTCCTTGCTGGGGCTGACTGCATGGGCAGAACACACAGTCACTTTGGAGACTGCCCTAGTCCCACCAGAGCATGCAGCGACCCACTGTGAGAACTTCAAGGGAGTCACAGTGCCAGGGAAAATGAGGCTAAAAAACAAGGATATGTGTGCAGCTCTACCATTCCCACAGCCCAAAGCAGGGCTATTCTCTTCAGTTCCTGGGCACCACTTCCTCCAACTCTTTTTGTGTGTTTTAGTTTTTGACCACACCTGGTGCTACTCTAGGGCTTTTCCTGGTTCTGCACCCAGGAATCATTCCAGGCAGTGTCAGATGACCATAGGGGATGCTGGGGATCGAGTGTAGATCTACCACATGCAACGCAAATGCTCTACCCATAGTGCAATTGCTCTGTCCCCAGCTTCCCCAACTTTAGAGTCGAATCATGCAATCTCATATGTGTGGGTCAATATAATGTAGTGAAAGTCCTTGGCTATAGTAATAAAATTTCTAGTACAAGCCCATGTGCTGAGAAGTCCCTGAAAAGATGTAAAGTAAGTGCTGAATAGACACTTAATGACTTAATGGAAAGAGTCTGTTTAGTTCCTGGTACATAGGATGCACAAAACAAAGGCTAGACTTTGAGGTTCATGTGATTATGTAGATTTCTTCATATAACCAAGAATCTACTGTGCAACTTCAAAAACACACTGACCTCAGTACTAGTGAGAAAATGAAGAGTTACTCTGTTTGCAGAAGACCATGACTACAAAGGCAGGTTTGATGGAGGGATGCATGTGAGCATTGGCTTTGGCTCCAGGCCCTTGGCCCATGCTTACTGTCATAGAGCAGTGAGGTTCATCACTCTCCATCAAGCATGTTTCTAAGAAACCAGCAAAAACCATTTTGTGAGCAGAAAGTATAACAAAGCATTGTCCCAAGACTGACAGTGTGGGGGCCAGAGAGATAGCATGGAGGTAAGGCGTTTGCCTTTCATGCAGAAAAATGGTGGTTCGAGTCCTGGCATCCCATATGGTCCCCAGTGCCTGCCAGGGGTGATTTCTGAGCATAGAGCCAGGAGTAACCCTTGAGCACTGCCGGGTGTAACCCAAAACCCAAAAACAAAAAAACAAAAACAAAAACAAATAAACAAAAAGACTGACTGTGTGGTGAGCTGGAGAACAGCAGCTCAAGTATTTCCCTTGCACACTGCCCACCCAGGTTTGCTCCCTGGCACCCAATGTTTTTCCTCAAGCATTTTCAGGAGTGATCCCTAAGTGCAGAGCCAGAAGTAACCCCTGATCACCACCAGGTGTGGCCCCCAAAACAATAACAACAACAACAACAATAACTGGACAACTAATACTATCTAAGAACAGTTACATATGAAAAGTAATGTTGAGGAGCTTCTGAGGTGGCGCTAGAGGTAAGGTGTGTGCCTTGCAAGCGCTAGCCAAGGAAAGACCTCAGTTGGACCCCCGGCATCCCATATGGCCCCCCAAGCCAGAGGCAATTTCTGAGTGTTCAGCCAAGAGTAACCCCTGAGCATCAAATGGGTGCGGCCCGAAAAACCAAAAACCAAAAATAAATAAATAAATAAAAGTAATGTTGAATAGTCTATATATATTTAATAACTAATTTTAAACAACAACTATACAATACTATATAAGAAATAAAGTTAGACAAAGTCTTCTATATGTGTCTAATTACTAATTTGGGAGAGCAGATCTCATGACATCTAGTTATATGCATGCTATTAGGATTTTTTTCTTAGTAGGAGAGGCATTGTTTTTATTTATAATCAATAAAATTTGCACTGAGTGAAACTTCAAAAACAAGAATTGTCACTTTGCCGAATTTCAAGAGGTACATATCTGGGATGAAACACAGCGACCTGGCATACCTGACATGAAACTAGTGGATTTCCGATTGTCATGGCTCTGCTTCCTCAAGCAGAAAGGGCTGTCATGAGTCTCCTGGGAGGTGGGCGACTTTTCATGGAGCAGCTCCATCAACCGTCGCCTCCGACGGAAGTTCATTCGAAACAGGTAGAGAAGATTGCTGTCCACAAATGGGTGTTTGTTGGACACTGAGGAGAAGGAAGAACAGATGATGAGTGTCTGGCATCCTGTTCACTGAGCACTGAAGCCAACAAGGCCAAAGGTCTGAGGAACAAGCTTAGTTCCACAGCAGGCACAGGGACCTTAGAGACTGTGTAAGATATTTTTCTCACAGACTGGGTACTTTAAATGTGCTCACAGATGCTCTAGGGCACTTTAATCAACTTCATAATCTAAATGTGTCCCCTGTGCCCAAATGTGCTTGTCCCCTAGCAACATAGCCATTCAGCCTTTAACTTTTTACTCTAAAACAAAAATGGACTCAGACTCACAGGGAGTTACAATAATAACAGATACCACTCAGTCTACAGTTCTACTCATGAAATAATCAGAACAAGAAAATCTATATATAGTGTAGGAATGTAGAGACCAGGGGCTAAGTTGGGGGTGCAGTTGTTGCAGGGGGTTGGGAAGTGTTACCTAAAGCACGGATCCCTTTGTAAGATGATAAAATGGTCTAACAATATACCAAGGTGATAATTGCACATTTGTGAATATGCTGAACATTAAAGAATTCACTATATCTCAATAAATCTCTTTAACAGCTCAACTGCTAGGCTAGAGAGATAAGTACATGCTCTAAAAATGACAGGCCTGAGACCCAAGTTTCACACCCAACATTGCATAGTCCCCCAGCACTGAACAGAACAACCCCTGAGCACAGAGTTGGGAATAAGTCCCAGCAACACTGGGTGTGGACCCCAAATAAGCAACCAGAATTCAACAGCAATAACAAATAGCACATAGATAGATCTATGTTATCCTTGACCCAGATTCCTTATTGTTATCATTTTATTTTTATTTATTTTATTTTGGTTTTTGAATCACACCCATAGTATTCAAGAGCTACTCTTGGCTCTGTACCCAGGTGTCACAACTGATGATTCTCAAGGGACCCCAAGATAGCACGAAACCAAACATATATTTTTTTGTGTGCAAAGATGCATTAAACTTTGAGTTCTCTCAGCTCAAAGGTACCATTTTATATAAGTAATTTTAATACAATATCACATCAGGATACTAAAACTAGTGCAGGTGACAGACCTAATTCATTTTCATCAGACTTCATGTGCTTTCATTTTGTGTAGATGTACATAATTTCATGAAATTTCATCATGCATTTGTAACCACTTCCACACTTTAGACACAGCACTCCATCATGACAAAGGATGCTACTACTTTATAGACACTGATGCCTAACAACTACAAATATATTCTTCCTCTTCATAATTTTCATATTTTAATAACATTAGCTATATAGAATCATATAACATGTAGCCAGTTAAGATTAATGTCTAGTAAACTGATGATTGTCAAATGGTAAAAACTGGTTAGCTCGTAAGAGAAAAAAAATCTATGTTAGAGATTCAGTATGTCAATTGGTGAAGTCAAAATAAAAAATAACAAGAGCTAGGTTCATATGGTACTATATTCTCTTAATTAAAAAATCCTAAGATATAGATATTGTTTCCTCACCTTGTTTTTTTAAATAAATTTCTTTAAAGAAAATGTTTCATAGTTGACATAACTGATCATAATACATTTGTTTCAGGGTGACAGGAAGCAAAGTTATCAAAAGTATAAAGAAAATAGAAGATCAAAAAGAAAAAAGGGGTCGGTAAGGTGTCTGCCTTGCAAGTGCTAGCCAAGGAAGGACCACGGTTTGATCCCTCGGGTCCCAAATGGTTCCCCCAAGCCAGGGGCAATTTCTGAGCGCTTAGCCAGGAGTAACCCCTGAGCATCAAATGGGTGTGGCCCAAAAACAAAAAAAAAAAGAGAAAGAGAATTGGAAAAAGGAGAGTTCATTAGCAGTTATATTCGTGACAATTATTGTATCACCAATAATGTCGTTAATACAAGTAGCAGAAGTTTTCATATGCTCTTTTTTTTAAGATAGTAGATCAACCAAAAAAAATAAGATATGTGTGGCAGTTGTTGTTTGCATAGGCACTGCAAAATATGGGGGAAATCTCAACTTTTTATTTTTGTTTGTTTGTTTTTGTTTTGGGTCACACTCAGCAGTGCTCAGGGGTTACTCCTGGCTCTAAATTCAGAAATCGCTCCTGGCATGATCAGGGGACCATATGGGATGCCAGGATTTGAACCACCGACATTCTGCATGCAAGGCAAATGCCTTACCTCCATGCTATCTCTCCGGCCCCTCACCTTGTTTTTTTTTTTAATGTAAAAACAAAGGCACAAAGAACACAAAGTGATGGAAATAGGAAAAAAAAATACAGTATCTCACACCAGGATTCAACTTCCAAACCACAGTTCTTAAACTGTCTCATTGAGAAATAACTACACACAACTCTTTCCCCACCTAAAGCATGACTTGAGCTTTTAGACACTCAATAATTTTCTTTAATCATTCAGGCAACATCAGCCTCATTGTAGGAGTTCAAGAACTGGCTTGAAGTGAATCATTAATGGTGGGTAGTTCAAGGGTAAAATCTTCATGTCTAGAGTATAACATAGTTGGAACAATCAATGGCTACTCTATGTACCAGTTTCCCCAACCCATAATAGGTCATGATGAATTTGCTGGACTATAGGGATATTGGACTACTTGTGGAGAACCTATTTAATTTCTCCTAAACCAAAGTATCTTTCATTTAAATTCTTTAATACTTTATTTAATATTTAATACTTTATTCTAAAATCACTTGGTGTTTTTCTTTTCTTCATTATCCATCATATATTCAACTAGCATTTTTTAGTTAGGTTGACTATATGCCAGATACTTTTCTTTTCCAGTGCTTTTACAAAATGACTATAAAAGTAAAATAATTTTTTTTGGGGGGGTCACACCTGGCAGCACTCAGGGGTTACTCCTGGCTCCGTGCTCAGAAATTGCTCCTGGCAGGCATGGGGACCATATGGGGCACCGGGATTCGAACCGATGACCTTTTGCATGAAAGGCAAACGCCTTACCTCCATGCTATCTCCCGGGCCCCGTAAAATCATTTTTAATGACCCATTCTTGGCCATTTTTGGGAGCAATTAAAATTCAAAGCTTGTAAAACTACTCAAAAACAATCTAATACAAATTATGATACATTGTATTAACCATATTATCAATAAACTAACTGGTTCTAAGGCTTCCTTGGGTCTTTTATAAATGGCAGCAAAGTGCTTTAAGGAAACACCAGCAAATGCAATTTTGGACTGTTACTGGTCACCTACATTTGTTAATGGCTGATTCCTTTTGTTATATAAACAATAGGATCTCAGAAAAGTAGATTACTAAGAGATAGTAACTGACAGTATTGCTATGTATGGATATTTCACAATATTTTTTGGTTAAAGATCTGAGATTAGCGACCAAGACAAACAAACTTAATCAATAACTATTCTGCATATTCTTAGTAATCAGCACATTCTCAGATTCAGAAACTACTGCATACTGTATCAAGAGATAAGTCCCTTACTCTTTGTTATGGCATCTATCCTGTAGGTAATCAAAGTTTTTTTAGTTTTGTTTGAGGCCACACCTGGCAATGTTCAGGGGCTCTTCCTAGCACTATGCTCAGTAGAGAGCCCTAGCTATAGCCAGTGATTAAATGAATTATCAGCCAGAGATCAATAAATCAAGCATCAGCAGCATGTAAAGCAAGCATCTTACCTTTTCTACTAATCTCCAGCTCTTATATAGTCAATGTTGTACTTAAATTTACCACATAATTATAATCACTAATGTTATCATAAAATATAGTAGGTATGTTATTTATTTCTGGCAATTTTTGAGTATATATAGTCATTTATAAAATTTTCATTTTGCACAGGGGCTGGAGAGATAATAAGGAGTTAGGGCGTTTGCCTTGCATGCAGAAAGACAGTGGTTAGAATCCTGGCATCCCATATGGTCCCCCGAGCTTGCCAGGAGTGATTTCTGAGCATAGAGCCAGAAGTAACTCCTGATGCTGCTGGACGTGACCCCCCCAAAAAAAATTTTCAAGTTGCATCTAGTAGTCATATCTCAAACTGTAACATGACAATACTGACATAGCTCAGGGGTAGAACACACACAGTCACATAATGAAGTTCTGAGTTCAATCCTTTGCACCACAAAGTATAAAAACACAGAAAACATAAAAACACTCTTTACAAACACCTATTGTTTTTTTCTTTGCACTATGCATTACTAAAACTCTTGTTCTAATATAAATAAAACCAGACAAGTACTCTGAATCCAAACTAATTCCATAACAAAATCACTTGAAAATCATATTAAATTGAGGTGTGAACTGACTGCTAATTCAGTCAAATCTCAGCAGGCTTTAACTACCAATTTAGAATTTAATTCACATTCAACTAAGTTACAACTAATCGACACCTATTCCTCAGTGTTGACTTCCCCGGTTTTCTGTATTTGATGCTAAAACAGTATATAAGCTAAGTTAAAAACTGTTAGATTTAACTTGTCCTTAACCATCACATTTCTAATGTCCATGACCTTAAATGTAACCAAGTCAGGAACTATGAAAACTGTATGAAATATTCCTTATGTCAAAGATGATGTCACGTGAATTCAGTGTGTTGTACCATCGTTATCTTAGAACCACCGTTGTTTTCACTCTTAATGTCATTTACTGAAAATACACTGTTGGCTTATGGGAATTCAATTTCACAAAATCTCTGTTTAAGGTTCTTCTTCCATTTTCAAGAACTTACTTGAATTTTAGTGCCTCAGGAGAATTCATACTGTGAGCATCACCATGTTTCATCTTCCAGCTGTGGGAATGGCACAGGTGGAATCAAATTCTCCTTTCAGAATTTCTAGCACCACTTACATTTTTTTAATAAATTATTTTAATAAAAAAAATTTAGAAAAAAGTATTCTTTTTTCTACTCTCATTAAATGTTTAATTGCATGAAGAGTGAGTTTCATTTTGTTTTGTTTGAGTATAGCCATGGTATTTCAGTTAACAAAAGCTGAAAGGGTGTAGGCAGACAGCTCTATTATAAACTGTAGCAATCTATCACATGTGACTTCCATTCATTTGCTCAACAAACTGAGCACTAAAAGCATTGTACTGTCCAATTATCTATCTTTTTGGTGATTGGAATATAATACCTTCGTCTGCTCCACCTGGCAAGCCTGCCAATACCCAAATCTGTGAAAAGAAATACCAGTTATTTTAAACAAAACAAATTAAATTGGAACTTAATTGAAAACTTTCTTATGTCAAATGATTTCATACTGTGTAATGAAATGCTAAGGCTTTAGGGTAGATGGCCCTCAAATTTTTTTGTGTTTTGGTTTGGTTTGGTTTTGGTTTGGGGGCCACATCCAACTCTAAGAGTTATTCCTGATTTGGCATTTGCTGGGGATCCAACCAAAGCAAATGCCATATTTTTCACTCTATAAGACACATTTGACCATAGACATAGTTTTTAGATGTTCTCCTCCCCTAAACTCAGTCTTCAGCCCCAGGCAGCATACAGACACAATTTGGGGGGGGGGGGAGTGAGTGTGTCTTGTGGTATGGAAAATACGGTACCTGCAAGGCAAAAGTCCTATCTGCTATGCTATCTCTTCTAGCACCAGATAACCTCAGCTTTT